>JACXGM010020347.1:0-17860 GCA_016801145.1 Umbra pygmaea | reverse complement strand
ATAGCTAATTTATAGTTAATTTACTTATAGCTGCTTTACAGTTCATTTACTTATAGCTGCTTTACAGTTAATAGACTTATAGCTGTAAAGCACTTTTCTTAAAACCTAGATTTAATGCCATTATTTACCAGCACTGCAACATTTGCAATAAACTTTATCATTGTGTCAAAAATGATTTGATGACAGATATTAATATATAGGCATAACACTGTAAATCTAGCACAGCAAAATAAAGGCAGAGTACCTTTACTCAACTTGAGTGTTCTGAAGTCGAACAAAACTAAAACAAAGAAGGATTCTACCTTGGCTTCTCCAGGGCTTTGGAAGTTACAGCAAAGACAAGACACGATTTTATCCAAAATAACAACAAAATTTACTCAAGATATTTGTGCACATGATGAAGAAGGACTTTAATGTAAAAAAAACTTTTTGTGACCAAAAATGAAGTTAAAGTCTTCTGCCTTTGCACGGCAGTATAGGCTAGATGAAAACTATGTCAATATGAGAGTTAAGGCATTGCATAATGATATACTTTGGTTTGTTATTTTACAGTTAATGCTAATAATCTGATGTGCATAAACTAATATCGGTTCAGCAGTTATTTTGTAATACAGGACTCAGTTGTAAAGGAGACATGGGTCTCTGTTGATTTATTTCCGAATAAGAAAAGGGTATATTTTTTAGTGGGGGGGGCAGCAATTATTTTCGAGGGGACCAGTTTCACCCACGGCCACCCCTTGGTGGCGCCCCTGCCTAGAGAGCCTAGTTGAAAATACATGGAGTGGATCTATGGACATTTTATCTAATCAGAAGCCACTGTCAGATATTCTATGGTGGTAACTGGCTCTGTTCAGTTTGTGACTACGTATCTATGCGACTAGCATGAAAACAAAATACAGACACACACTGTGAGCATAAATCGATTTAAGGCTGAACTCTGCTAATGCATTCCAATTTTTCAGAGTTGTGTCCATTCCTTCAAGCCCACTCTTCTCATTGGTGAGCATTTAACATTTTCACTTAGCGTTGTGAGCTGGTACCTAAATGCAGTTTGATATGCCCGATAAAATGTAAATTTATTGGTAACTCGACATTATGACTACGTTCAAGTCCACTTGTCTCAACCCTAAATCCTTGACAAATGCCTAAATTCCCAAATCATGTAAATAAGAGTTACAAGAACACCATCACGATGAAAAGCTCATGTTGGTTGTAGTGTTCTAACATTTATAACGTGAAAAATATTCACATCAATTCGGTGGATTAGGAGCCTATACTGTATAAATTGAGTCAATTTTATTTTACACTTCCTATTAAAAGATATTATGAGGAAAAAATGGCAATGAAAATAGAGTAGCTACACAAATAAAATGTCTTAATTACCAACTAAGACAGGTCAAATAACTCCTTAATTATGTTGGCATCTTGAAATAATTGGTGTTGTTACATTTCAGAACATAGCCTATTGTCGGCCAAAATAATTCTCACTAAACCTCGTGTAACGTAATATTATAATACGTAGGATGCGCATGCTTTCTATGAAACCAAGCGACATAAATGTTAACCAACATTTTTTTAGCAGCCAGTGTTTTTTCACAATTCATAATGATCTAGTCGATAAGCGCGTATCTTTATCCATCTACGCGCTGCAGCGGCAACCTGCAAAACGCAGCGCGCTAGTTTGGATGCACATCACAGCTGTAGCGGAGAAGACAGTTCGGGAATACTAGTGGATGCTATCTTTCTGTCCTTTTAATGAATTTTAAGTCTATTCTAGATACAAACTAATTATTATTAACCACTTAATTATTTAACCTGCCGAAGATCACCTGAAAAATGGATAGTTGTACTGAGGAGGTGCAGGCGATTTCTGAAGAAGCCACTACTCCAATGGAATTAAAAAAAGGAATGTCTATTTTTCAGGACGTAAGTATGATATGATATTCCCTAGATAATTTGAAAGTTCGGTTATATTGATGTGTAAGGCACACCCGTTTTTCCAAGTTTCAAATAACTTTTTATAGATTGTAGTTAAAAAAATATGCATTTCAAACTAAACACATTCCTGCAGTATATTCGCGAAGAATATATTTTTTAACATCTACAATGCATTACATAATAATCATCATCCTTTTGTATTGTGACTACCTGGAATTAAATGATATTGTATTGGCATTTTTACAATTTATTTTACACAACATACCGAACACGTTGAATGTGTAAAATCTTATTTATTATGACATAAATGTAAAACAAAAATCAAATCAGAAATGTGTTGGTTACATAAGTATTCACCCCCCTTCACTTGAAACCACTAAATTATTTTTCCTTGAAACTCACATAATTAGGTGAATGGAATCCATCTGTGTGCAATTAAAATGTCACATGATCTCAGAATTAATACACATGTTTCTGGGAGGACCCAGAGTTTGTAAGAGAGCAAATGGAAACAAACAGCATCATGAAGACCAAGGAGCTATCAAAACAAGTCTGGGATAAAGTCCTGGCGGAGCACCAGTTGGTTTGGTTATATCCCAAACATTTGATCCCCGGAGTACCGTTTAATCCATTATTAGTAGGAAATGGAAAAAATAAGGCAGAAATACGACTCTGCCTAGAGAAGGCTGTCCACCAAAATTCAGTGTTCTGGCCACTGCAACTTCATGGATGTGTAGCGAGGAGAAAGCTATTGCTAAAAATACAAACATATTAAATCCTTTTGTCAAAAGGCATGTATGAACATAGCAAAAATGTGGAAAAATATTCTCTGGTCAGATGAGACCGAAATTGAATGTATTTGCCTTAGCACAAAATGCTATGTATAGCCAATACTGCTCAATTCCCTGAGAACACCATCCCCAATGGTGAAAAATGGTGGTGGCAGCATCATGTGGTGGGGATGCTTTTCATCAGCAGGAACTGGGAAAATTGTCAAAATTAAGGGCAAGATGGATGGAGCCAAATACAGGGCAATTCTTCAGGAAAACTTGTGTAACCCTAACCCAAGACACCTGAGACTGGGGCGGAGGTTCTCCTTCCAGCAGGATAATAACCCTAAACACACAGCCAAATCTACACTGGAGTGGTTTAAAACCCAGAATATTAATATCTTAGAATGTCCCAGTCAAAGCCCAGACCTCTGATTGAGAATCTCTGGAAGGATCTGAAATATGCCGTTCACCAATGGTCCTCCTCCAACCTGACAGAGCTTGAGCCATTCTACCAGCAAGAGTGGTCTAAAATTGCAGGATCCAGATGTTCAAAGAGATTCACAGCTGTCATTGCAGCCAAAAATTGTTCAAACAAGTATTGACTCAGGGGGGTGAATACTTATGTAACCAACAAATTTCTGTAATGTAAAATTTTTGTTACAATGAAAAAAGTATGTTGTGTAAAACAAATGGTAAATACAATACAATCCTATTTCATTCCAGGTTGTCACACTACAAAATGTGGAAACATCCAAGGGTGGGGGGGTGAATACTTATGCAAGGAACTGTATGCATTAAAATAAATTCCATTCCTCTTCTTTGGTTAGTTTTGATATTTATACTTTATCTGGTGTAATGCAATAGCGTCTTCATTCTATGTATTACCATCAATGTGTTAAATCTGTAGGCCCATACATGTAACATAATCTGCTTCCCTGACCAACTCCAGGCACGGTGCGTTTACACCAGGGTGCTGGAAAACGAATTCTGGTTATGAGGTGTGAGTCGCCAATGTCACACTATACATTCAGTGCACTACTCATGACCAGCGGCCCTTGACAAATGTCGTGCACTATGTAGGAGTTAACCAGTCATTTGGGATACGGAAAGTCTGACCTTTGCTTTCCTTCCACTGTAATAAATCCATTGCTGAGCTGAGTGCATCAGTGTGGGTTGACCATCGTCTGGAGTGCTTTTCTTTCTAACACTTTGCATATTCATTAATTACATTTTGATCACGCAAAGCCAGACCACGTGCATTATTCTCCGACATAATACGGCTTATTACCTGACCTGAGTTCACAGGGATCCTAATGGCCATTCACAAGCTATTTGTCTTTCTATGTAATTAACATATTTTTTAGGATATTTGTATAGTTTAAATAATGCATCATCTCACCCTGCGTCCATTATGTTTAATCGATGCATTTGATAAATATATCCCTTTGACCATCATCTAATGGAAGACATAGTGATTCTGTGTAAATGCCACCTGGGCTTAACACAACACTGTATTAAATATAGCAAGGCAGGCTGCTAGAGTGTTCTAGGCTTTGGACCATTGGTGATGACTGTTGAACTGTTATGTCATACTGTTGGCTACACGTCAGTGCTGCTAATGAAAGTGTCCCTGTTCCTCCACAGACCTCGGTTCTGTGCTCACATTATCACTGGCTGATCCAAGCCGTGTTTATTCTCCTCATGCATATTAAATTACTGTAAATGTCAAAGGTAATTGTGTGTGGTACCTGCACGCCCCCTTCACCCAGGTGAGATAAACTATGTATAGCCAAAAGTATGTGGACACCTGACCATCACACCTGACATATCACACCCATATGAGCTTTATGGACATGCCATTCTAAAACCATGGGCATTAACAGCTGCCACTCTTCTGGAAAGGCTTTCCACCAGATTATGGTGTCTTTGGGAATTTGTGCCCATTCAGCCTAAAGAGCTTTGGTGAAGTCATGCACTGATGTTGGATGAGAAGTTCTGCCTCCATAGACATAGCTAGTGGGGGGGGGGGGGCTAACACATTCACCAGGCAACACAATATAATGCCGGCAACACAAAGTCAGATTTTTCAAATACAAAATAATAGCGCTCGTAATTCATTACAATAATCATTGTACAATATATTCAGTCAAATTCTGTGTACAACATATATGTTTCTGTTTTTTGAAAAGTTGTTATTGAAAACATGTTACTTTTTTTGCAATCACATACTCTTATTGTTTCTTTACACACCACACAATTATATTTGGTTAGAATTCACTAGCTTTGTAATGACTTCACAATGATTATTGCAATGAATTCACACGAGCGCTACTCTGAAGAGAGAGTTTGTGTTGCCGACATTATATAGTGTTGACAGGCGAACGTGTTAGCCCCCCCGCTAGATACGCTTTTGTCTGTCTCCAAATTGCTGTTTCAATTCATCACAAAGGTGTTCAATGGAGTTGAAGTCAGGACTCTGTGAATGCCAGTCAAGTTCTTCCACACCAAAAATGTTGAACCATGCATTTATGGACCCCACTTTGTACACTCGATTGTATAAAATGTCTTTGTATCCTTTAGTATTAAGATGACCCTTCACTGGAAAAAAGATACCTAGCCCAAACCATGAAAAACAGCCCCAGACCATTATCCCTCCTCCACCATTAGTAGAAGTGTCCACATACTATTGGCTATATGGTGTTTATTGGAGCAACAGGAAGCCTGAGAGGTGAGATATTATATCCAATAACCCATAATGGCCAGATTAAAACCCCATGCTGACAAGGCAAAAGAAACTGTCCTTCTGTCCCTAAGCAAGGCATTTGACTGTAATTTCTCCAATGTTGGTTTTATAAAGTCAACATAATGTACATATCTGATAATTTGTCTAGAGTAAATAATCCCACAGATCAGCATATAAAACACTGCACATATACTTTGGTAAAAAATTGTTTCCATTCTCTGCAATAGATAACATAAAAAATGCATAGGTTTTGGATTAGATGTGATTTTCTGTAGAAGTTACTTTTGTGATTTCTCTGTCTGTACAACTCTACAGCTCTTATCTCATCAATCTTCCCACAATCTGGAGGACTCACTCTAGAAAATCGGACTCTTGTCTTCTCGAATTTGTGGAATGGTGACTTGTTTTTAGCTGTAAAACAACAACCACTTGTTGATAATGATATTTCTTTGAATCCCATGGCTCTATCTTCTGGATGGTTCAGTGTTGTAAATAGTTTATAATAATCTGGTCAATTTAAAATACACATTCTGTTGAGTCCATCCCTGTGTGTCCAGGAGTGAAGTCGCGATCAAAGGGAGGGCGGCTGACCGGCCCACTGGCGCTCTGGATCAGGGAGGTCAGCCAGCAGCTAGCTCTTCAAAGTTATCCGGCTTTTATTCCCTGGTTCTTTCATGTTACGGAGCACCAAATGACCCACTATTCCCTACATCGTGTACACAGGACACTGGTCACTTGGTAGGAAGTGAGGTGCTGTTTGGGACGTTGACCCCCCCCAACACCCCAGGTGTTCAGGAGATGTTAGCTGACCCATTCATACAGTATCTCACAAAAGTGAGTACACCCCTCACATTTTTGTAAATATTTGATTATAACTTTTCATGTGACAAAACTGAAGAAATGACACTTTGCTACAATGTAACATAAGGAGTATACAGCTTGTATAACAATGAAAATTAGCTGTCCCCTCAAAATAACTAAACAAACAGCCATTAAGGTCAAAATCGCTGGCAACAAAAGTGAGTACACCCAAGTGAAAATGTCCAAATCGGGGCCAAAGTGTCAATGTTTTGTGTGGCCACCATTATTTTCCAGCACTGCCTTAACCCTCTTGGGCATAGATTTCAACGGAGCATCACAGGTTGCTACTGGAGTCCTCTTCCACACATCCAGGATGAATTCACAGAGCTGGTGGATGGTAGAGATCTTGCGCTCCTCCACCTTCCATTTGAGGATGCCCCACAGATGCTCGATAGGGTTTAGGTCTGGAGACATGCTTGGCCAGTCCATCACCTTTACCCTCAGCTTCTTTAGCAAGGCAGTGGTCATCTTGGAGGTGTGTTTGGCATCGTTAACATGTTGGAATACTGCCCTGTGGCCCAGTCTCCGAAGGGAGGTGATCATGCTCTGCTTCAGTTTGTCACAGTACATGTTGGCATTCATGGTTCCCTCAATGAACTGTAGCAACCCAGTGCCGGCAGCACTCATGCAGGCCCAGACCATGACACTCCCACCACCATGCTTGACTGTAGGCAAGACACACTTGCCTTTGTACTCCTCACCTGGTCGCCGCCACACACGCTTGACACCATCTGAACCAAATAAGTTTATCTTGTCTCATCAGACCACAGGACATGGTTCCAGTAGTCCATGTCTTTAGTCACCTTGTCTTCAGCAAACTGTTTGCTGGCTTTCTTGTACATCATCTTTAGAAGAGGCTTCCTTCTGGGATGGCAGCCATGCAGACCATGCAACGCCTATTTCCCAAAGACAAACTCTGGATATAACGCTGCACACGTGCACTCAACGTCTTTGGTCGACCATGGCGAGGCCTGTTCTGAGTGGAAACTGTCCTGTTAAACGCAGTATGGTCTTGGCCACCGTGCTGCAGCTCCGTTTCAGGGTCTTGGCAATCTTCTTATAGTCTAGGCCATCTTTTTGTAGAGCAACAATTATTTTTTTCAGATCCTCAGAGAGTTCTTTGCCATGAGGTGCCATGTTGAACTTCCAGTGACCAGTAAGAGGAAGTGTGAGAGCGAAAACACCAATTTAACACACCTGCTCCCCATTCACACCTGAGACCTTGTAACACTAATGAGTCATTTTGGACATTTTCACTTAGGGGTGTTCTCACTTTTGTTGCCAGCGGTTTAGACCTTACTGGCTGTGTGTTGAGTTATTGTGAGGGGACAAATTTACTCTGTTATCCAAGCTGTATACTCACTACTTTACATTGTAGCAATGTGTCATTTCTTCAGTGTTGTCACATGAAAAGTCCAAATATTTACAAAAACATGAGGGGTGTACTCACTTTTGTGAGACACTGTAATTCACCACCCTCGTGTCTCTGAACACGGTTGACAAAATTCTCTCTAACCAAGTGTTAACAGTTTTTTCTCCTGTTTTAGATCTTAAGAAGAGCAGACAAGAATGGTAAGAGTTCAAACACCTCAGTCCCTCTGTCTCTCTCTCTCCCTCTTTCTCTCTCTCTCTGCCTCTCTCTCTCTCCCTCTCCCTCTCCCTCTCCCTCTCCCTCTCCCTCTCCCTCTCCTTCTCCCCCTCTCTCACTCTCTCCCTCTTTCTCTCTCTCCCTCCCTCTGTCTTTACCTCTCTCTTGCTCTTTCCCTCTCCTACCTTCCATCTTTCTCTATGAGGCCTGACGAGGGTCATTCCAGTATTTCTTCAATGAAATATGTGTGCTTGTTGATTCTCTGAAATGCTGTGGCTTTCTGCAGTTGTCATGGAAACAGCAGGGCCGACTGACCGTCCCCCTTCCCCTTAAATGACAGTTCAATATTTGAAAAGCTTTTAGGCACACATAAACGGTGACTGGGACTATTTAGAATTGTTATTTCCCTCAAATACCTTTGATGTTGTATTGTGTGAAATAGGCATGCTAGGATGTGCTAGGGGGGCTGTATTGTGTGTGTGTGTATATGTGTGTATAGTGTGTTTGTGTGTGTATGTATGTGTTTGTGTGTATTGTGTATTGTGTATTGTGTGTGTGTGTGTGTATGATTTATTATGTGTAGTGTATTCTACACTTTTACTAAGTTGTTGGGTTCCTCTGATTCAGACGATGGGAAGCTGTCTTTTGATGAGTTCAGAGCCTACTTCCAAGATGGAGTGCTGACGTCAGATGAACTGAAGGAGCTTTTTCACACCATAGATACACACAACACAGAGTAAGTACCTGATGTCTTTATTTCTATCTTTTATTCCTCCGTCCCCCTTCTCATGTCTGGCAGACCATGAATCCAGGTGGCTTCTGTTATAGATACAGTGCAGTTTGTAAGTATTTGGTCAATGACACACATTTGGGTGTTTTGGCTCTGTACTGAAGGTGAAGTGCTTTCCAATGAGGTTTAAGTCCTTTGGTGGTATCTGAGCAGATAAGATGTTTCTGAAACTTCAAGATTCATCCTACTGCAGCCATCAGCAGATACATAATCAATGAAGACAAGTGAGCACATGTCATTGCTAGTTATACAAGCCTAAAACACAACAGCCCCTTATTATTGGGGTGACATAGTGGCCTAGAGGTTAGGGGAGCTCAATGATATTTATAACCAACCACCACGGTAAATGTTTTACCATTCTGTCCATGAGCAGGACAGCGAACCCTAATAGTGCCCAGGTCAAATAAACATTTGTTTTTAATGGCCTTGTCCATAACCAACATTCAATGCATTGCCCTTCGCTAGGGGTACGTTTTTTTTTACATTAACACAGGACCGCGCCCAGACCCACTTCAGAGGCATCCACTTTCAGAACGATGGGACAAGAAGGATCTGGGTGTTTTAGGATGGGACCAATGTGAACATAGCCTTCAGTTTCCGGAAGGATTCCACTCATGCTTCTGCGGTTCGCCCTTGAGGAGAGCGGTGAGCGGGTGGCCATGGAGACCTGATGAACAGCCGGTAGACTCAGAGTACCGGAGACGAGCAGGAGGAGAAGACATGACGGCACTTCTAGGACACAAACCAGCCTTCTGCTATTCTAGCACAACCTATTCTCTCTTTTCACTGTAGCTAGCGTCCTCCTATATTCGGCCACCCTGCCAATTCTAGTGGTTGGAGGAATAAAATCTCATCAAATTCAAAGTTGACTGAAAAATAACATTAGATTTTGCTATCAAGTTTTTAGCTTTTACCGTATACTGAAAAGAATTATTTTGGGTGAAAACCCTGCTTGAGATCCACATGAGGGCGTACTGGGCTAGGCAAGGAAAAGTTAATCAGTCTTGTTAATTCCTTTACAGGAACACAAGCTAATGAGCTAGCTTTCAAGTAAACACGTTGGAAAACACCATAATGTTGTTTTCTGAAACAGAAATAACAAAATATAATGTAATTGAACAACATATGGATGTGGCCAATAATAGGGGAAGGTGGCTGATAATAATGGGTCATCATTTCGTGCAACGGGGCTTATGAAGTAGCTAAAATAGCAATATTTCTTTAAATATTTCAGACATGATATTCAGTAACAAGCTAGCAAACATTGTTATGAGACTGATAATCGCAAAACATAAACAATTTGATGCTATGCTAACACCGTAAAAGAAAATGTTTTTCAAAACGGGTGCTGTGTATGCCGGTTAATACGAGGTGTTACGCTATCTATTCATTAATAAATAAATATTAATAATAAGTGTTGCTTATAATAATTTAAGTTGGTTGTCCTGTAGAGCAACTTGAACTGAACTGGATCCTGATCTATGTTTGCATAGCTACATATAGTTGGGTTTATTTTTTACAACTGATGGTGGCTACTGCATGGTAAGGCCTAACGGTAGAAATGACCATACAGTGCAGATAATAATGACGAATGTAGTGCTCTAAATTACACTGCATCTGGAAAGTATTCACAGCGCTTCACTTTCTCTGCATTTTGTTATGTTACACCATTATTCCAAAATTTATTAAATTCATTATTTCTCAAAAAATTCTACAAACAATACCCCATAATGACAATGTGAAAGAAGTGTGGTTGAAATTCTAGCAAATTTATTAAAAATAATGAACAAAAAAAGCACATGTACTGTACATAAGTATTCACAGCCTTTGCCAAGACATTCAAAATTGAGCTCAGGTGCATCTTGTTTCCACTGATCATCCTTGAGATGTTTCCACAACCTGATTGGAGTCCACTTGTGGTAAATTCAGTTGATTGGACATGATTTGGAAAGGCACACACCTGTCTATATAAGGTCCCCCAGTTAACAGTGCATGTCAGAGCACAAACCAAGCCATGATGTCCAAGGAATTGTCTGTAGACATCCGAGCCAGGTATGTATTGAGGCAAAGATCTGAGGAATAGTAAAATATCAGTAACATTAAAGATCCTAATAAGCACAGTGGCCTCCATCATACGTAAATGGAAAAAGTTTGGAACCACCAGGACTCTTCCTAGAGCTGGCTGCCCGGCCAAAGTGAGTGCTCGAGGGAGAAGGGCCTTAGTCAGGGAGGTGACCAAGAACCCGATGGACCTTGGAGACTATGAGGGAAAGATGAGGAATGAGGGAAAGATGAATGCAGCAATGTACAGAGACATCCTTGCTGAAAACCTGCTCCAGAGCTTTCTTCCAACAGGACAACAACCCTAAGCACACAGCCAAGATTACAAAGGAATGGCTACAAGACAACTCTGTGAATGTCCTTGATTGGTCCAGCCAGAGCACAGACTTGAACTGGATTGAACATCTCTGGAGAGATCTGAAAATGACTGTGCACTGATGCTTCCCATCCAACCTGATGGAGCTTGAGAGGTCCTGCAAAGAAGAATGGAAGAAACGGTCCAAAAATAGGCCAAAGGGGCTTCAACACAATATTGAGCAGAGGCTGTGAATACCTATGTACATGTGCTTTTTTCATTTTTTTTTTATACATTTGTTAAGATTTCAAACACAATTTTTTCACATTATCATTATGGAGTATTGTTTGTAGAATCTTTAGGGAAATCATGAATTTAATTGAAGTGCTGTTAATACTTTCCAGATGCACTGTACATAGGTAATAATAGCACCCTATTCCCTGTGGGCTAATGTAGTGCACTACAATACATAGGTAATAATAATAATAGTAATAATAGCACCCTATTCCCTGTGGGATAATGTAGTGCACTACAATACATAGGTAATAATAATAATAATAATAGTAGTAATAATAACACCGTATTCCCTGTGGGCTAATGTAGTGCACTACAATACATAGGTAATAATAATAATAGTAATAATAGCACCCTATTCCCTGTGGGCTAATGTAGTGCACTACAATACATAGGTAATAATAATTATAATAATAGTAATAATAGCACCCTATTCCCTGTGGGATAATGTAGTGCACTACAATACATAGGTAATAATAATAATAATAATAATAATAATAGTAATAATATTTTTTAAATGAATATGTTCAATTGGACGGACAAAACTGGTCTAATTATCAAATCAGTTATTATCAATTCCCAGGTTGTTGAAGGAGACATTGCCCTGTATAATAAATTGTATTAAACAGGTGTCCTGACTCTGTAGTTAATATAAACCACATGGCAGGAATCATAACATCATGTGTCAGTCCTGTTGCACTGGCTTATTGACCAATCTATCCCTTATACAGTATCCTTATATGAACCTTCATCCTAATATTTCAGTTGCCCTACGCCCTTCCCAAAAAGATAGATTATTGTAAACTAATATAGAGGGTAAATGTGTACAACAGTATTGTTCTGGGTGTGTGTCAGCCTACAGTACAAAATTGGAGACTGATATTGGTAAAGAGATGACAGTTTTAGAGATGACCTAAACAGATGATGCCCATGTTGTCAGCCTGTCTCCCAGAGCTGTTGGTATTTATAACATGCCTTATGATGTCAGGGGTGTGATCTCTCTCTCTTGCTCCGTCCGTCCTGAGAGCTGTCTGCTTCCAAGTCAGTCAAGTCATCTTGGTTTCCATAGCAGCAGCTCTCCAAGCAAGTACCACTGCAGACAGATCCAGAGAATCGCTGACAACATGTGATGTCTCCTAGAGCCATAAACTTAAACAAGCAAACAGAATACTCCTGCCCTTATTTTTTTATAATGTTCAGGGATGGGCTAGAGAAAAGTTACCTGTCTGTAATTCGTAGACAGAGCAGCAGATGGATAGACTAAACATCCATGTTATCCAAACATAAGTTGGTCCATGTTTTGCGGCTTCACAGCAAAAAAGTGGGTATAAAAGGTTAAATCAAGGTCATTAGGGTATAAGTATCATTATATCTTACAAATGTATGTAAAAATGCCAGATTCAAAGAAGTGTTTTAACTGTGATGCATCTTGGTACAAACAGGAGGTGGATGCAGGCGACACAAACAGATTTCACAAAGAACAATATAAAATAGTATATTTAATAATAAATCAGGGATGCACATGAAAACAACACAGCACAGTGCTGAGTGCTGATCCACCCGGGGTTTATATTGAGGTGGTGATTATGTGATGAAGTGCAGGTGTGTTTAGATCGTGTCTTTTTAGGAGCCCTGGTGGTGAACTCAGACAGGTGACCAAAAGACACAGAAGCAGAGGTAAACATCACCTTCAGCCTGCATCCAGGTTCTATTTCAGCTTCTGTAGTCCTCCCTTGAGTAGAGAGGTGAGCGGAGCCGCTATTGAGCTGAAGTTCCTGATGAGTCATTGGTAGAAGTTGAGTAGAGAGGTGAGCGGAGACGCTATGGAGCTGAAGTTCCTGATGAGTCATTGGTAGAAGTTGAGTAGAGAGGTGAGCGGAGCCGCTATGGAGCTGAAGTTCCTGATGAGTCATTGGTAGAAGTTGAGTAGAGAGGTGAGCGGAGCCGCTATTGAGCTGAAGTTCCTGATGAGTCATTGGTAGAAGTTGAGTAGAGAGGTGAGCGGAGCCGCTATGGAGCTGAAGTTCCTGATGAGTCATTGGTAGAAGTTGAGTAGAGAGGTGAGCGGAGCCGCTATGGAGCTGAAGTTCCTGATGAGTCATTGGTAGAAGTTGAGTAGAGAGGTGAGCGGAGCCGCTATGGAGCTGAAGTTCCTGATTAATCATTGGTAGAAGTTGAGTAGAGAGGTCAGCGGAGCCGCTATTGAGCTGAAGTTCCTGATGAGTCATTTGAAGAAGTTGGCAATGTCCAGGAAGCTCTGTAGGCCCTTGGTGGTAGAGGGAACTGGCCATCACCTGAAGGCATCCATCTCCTCTAGTTCCATGTAGGCGCTCTGAGGCTGATCTTGTACCCGAGGAACGAGGCAGATGCCTGATCGAACATACACTTCTCCCCTTCATTTACAGCGGGTGGTCCCCCAGGTGCTTCAGGACACTTACATGATGAACGTGCTCCTGGAATGTAGCTAGTTAGTCAGGATGTCATCAATGTATACCACCACCTGTCTACCCAGAATGTCCCCGAACCTGACTGGAAGGCATTGGCGAGGGTGCATTGGCGAAACTGTAGGGCATCACCAGATATTCGTAGTGCCCTGATGTGGTGCTGAAAGCTGTTTTCCACTTGTCGCTGGCCCAGATTCGGATCAGGTTACAGGCGCTCTGTAGGTCCAGCTTAGTGAAGACGCGCGCACCGCACGTTTTTCAATGGCGGATGGCACCAGAGGGAGTAGATAGCGATACATCACTCTGGCCTCATCTCACCCCCTTTTAGTCAATGTAGGGCCTCAGTCTTTAAACCGTCTTTGCCATGAAGAAAAAGCTGGAGGAGGAACGATGTATGAACCCTTGGGTAGAGACGGCTTCGTGAGGGTATGTATCTAAGCTTTCAGTTTTACACAAAAACACTTTCAATAAAAGAGCTGCCCTTAGTTGTGCTAAATTTGCCATATAATACACCTCTGGCTGTTGGGGTAAACTCAATCGTAAGTCATTGTAGACCAGAATGCGGGACCATTCTTGATGTTTAATGAACAGGATAATATGGAAATATTTCTGAGCTGGTGCTGTTGACAAACACTTGTGCATTGGAACTGCACAACTACTATATAATACATACATGTGCTCTCACGCGGCACAGACGCAAAATTAAAATACAGAGTACTTCTGGTTCAAACAATGACGTCTACATATTGTATGACACATAATGAGGTGAAGGCTTAATCAAAATGTGACCTCAAGAAGTAGTACAACAGCACAGGACTGAAGATGGAATAGAGTCCTCCATGACAGGGGTAGCAACTCACAATAACACGCATCAACCATTCCAGAACACTGGGATTAAATAGGCATCTTGATTACTACTGGTAAGGGGCAGAGAAAGGAAGCTACCAACGGGTGTAAACAGATTTCTGAGATGGCAGGTTGTGAAAAACCCTCAATTGACTGCAAAAAAACTGCAGTAAGACTTCATGGCACAGTAAGGCGTGTACCAAATGCAGAAGGTTTCCATGCCACAACTCCAAGACATACACCACTACTGACCCAAAAGCACAAGAAAAGTTGGCTCCAAAATGCTCAAAATCATATAAAGAAGCCACAGAGGTTATGGGATTCTGTTTTGTGGATTGATGAAAAAAGACTGGAGCTTTTCAGCATGATGGATGGTTACACTTTATTTGGAGAGTCTGACATTCCATCTGTATTTGCTCTACAGATAGTTTGTTGATGATATGACTATCAACAAACTATCAACAAACCATCTGTTGATAAGCAACTCATTGTGTATTTTAAGGGTAGGGATAAGTTTAGAATATGTTTTAGGGTTAAGGTTAGGTTTAACATAAGGGGAATGGTTAAGGTTAGGATTAGGGTTAGGGTTAGTAGATAGTTTGTTAAAATGTTGTTGACAGTATGCAGATAATATGTAGAGCATCTAGAGATGGACTCTCAAAATAAAGTGTTACCTGATGGAACAGCGGTATGTCTGGAGGAAGCATATGCTGAAAAGAAAACTCTGCACACAGTCAAGCATGGTGGTGGCTCTGTGATGCTCTGGGGCTGCTTTGCATCATCTGGCACAGGAAACCTGCAGCTTGTGGAAGGCAAGATGGATTCATTGAAGTATCAGGAAATCCTAGGAGAAAACATCCTGCCCTCTGTGAGGAAGCTGAAGCTTTGCCGTCATTGGACCTTCCAACAGGACAATGATACCAAGCATACCTCAAAGTTCACCAAGGCTTGGTTGCAGAAGAAGCCCTGAAAGGTGATACAGTGGTGCTACAGTCACCTGACGTGGACCCCGTAGAACGTCTCTGGTGGGATTTGAAGAAGGTGGTTGCAGCATGCAAACCTAAGACTATTACTGAACTGGAGGCCATTGCTCATGAGGAATGGGCTTAGATTCCTCAGGAACGCTGCCAGAGGCTGGTGTCTGGATATGCATCTCATTGGAAACAGGTCAAACAATAAAAGGGTGCTCTACTAAATACTAAAGATGCTCTACTAAGTACTAAAGAAGCTTACCATGAAGGTGTTGAATAATTTTGAGACTGAAGAAATTATTCCCTGAATTTGGGGAAACCACAAGAAACAGTCGTTGTGTTGAGCTATTTCCATTTTTTTGTTTGATTTGTTCATTGCAAACAGCTGACAGTTTGTACATTTTTACAATAATCCTGATTAGCATTTCTTTGTCAAAATGCAGCCTTGGTATGCAGATAGAACAGTTGTTACATTCTTCTCAGGTTGGGTTCATAATCAACTTACCTGGATACTTGACAGAAAACTGAATAAAGAAGTTCAAAGCTCAATCAATGTTGGTAATTGTGCCATTGAACTAATCACCACATACTATTATTTGTCTTTCAGCAATTTGGACACAGATGAGCTGTGTGGTAAGTATGATGCACATTTACTAACGTAAAATTTACTTAGAAAACACAATCACTCAGGACACACTGCTGAATATTTGGAGTGAACTAGACCAGAACAACATGGTGGGTGAACTAGACCAGAACAACATGGTGGGTGAACTAGACCAGAATACCCTGGTGTGTGAACTAGACCAGAACAACATGGTGGGCGAACTAGACCAGAATACCCTGGTGGGTGAACTAGACCAGAACAACATGGGGGGTGAACTAGACCAGAACACCCTGGTAGGTGAACTAGATCAGAACAACATGGTGGGTGAACTAGATCAGAACATTGTGCCCCCACTGTCTCTCCCAGAAGACTCTGTCACCATTTATGCTTCTGAAGTTAAGATACAGTGCATCCGGAAAGTATTCACAGCGCTTCACTTTTTGTTATGTTACACCCTTATTCTGAAATTGATTAATTTAATTATTTCCCTCAAACTTCTACAAACAATAACACATAATGACAATGTGAAAGAAGTGTGTTTCAAATCTTAGCAGATTTAATGAAAATGAAAATCAAAAAAAGCACATGTACATAAGTATTCACAGCCTTTGTATATATGGTATTTATTTTTTATTTTTTTAATAAATATCCTAAAAACACACTTTTTTCACATTGTCACTACGGGATATTGTTTGTAGAATTTTGAGGGAAAAAATGAATTTCATCCATTTTGGAGTAAGGGTTGTAACATAACAACATTTTGAAAAGTGATGCGCTGTGAATACTTTCAGGGTGCACTGTAAGAAACATGGCAGATATATCACAAAATCATTTAGCCCACCATGTGAAACGTTGGATAAGCACACAAAACACCTGAGGTCCTCGTCAACTCCTGTCCTTGCTAGTTCCTAAAAATAAATGTTGGTTCTGTGTGACTCATTTCTCTTCTAACATCATGACTGTGGGGCAAACCATCATCAAATATATGGCTCATAGGACAAACAAGGTCTCTACTAAACAGTATATCTACTAAACAATATATCTACTTAAAGTATACTGTATGTTACACTGGACTGTCTACTAAACGGTATATCTACTAAACAGTATATCTACTAAATGGTATATCTACTAAACGGTATATCTACTAAACGGTATATCTACTAAACAGTATATCTACTAAACGGTATATCTACTAAACAGTATATCTACTAAACTGTATATCTACTAAACAGTATATCTACTAAACGGTATATCTACTAAACAATATATCTACTTAAAGTATACTGTATGTTACACTGGACTGTCTACTAAACAGTATATCTACTAAACGGTATATCTACTAAACAGTATATCTACTAAACAGTATATCTACTAAACGGTATATCTACTAAACAATATATCTACTTAAAGTATACTGTATGTTACACTGGACTGTCTACTAAACAGTATATCTACTAAACGGTATATCTACTAAACGGTATATCCACTAAACGGTATATCTACTAAATGGTATATCTACTAAACGGTATATCTACTAAACGGTATATCTACTAAACGGTATATCTACTAAACAGTATATCTACTAAACGGTATATCTACTAAACGGTATATCTACTAAACGGTATATCTACTAAACGGTATATCTACTAAAC
>JACXGM010020346.1:0-17860 GCA_016801145.1 Umbra pygmaea | reverse complement strand
ACCTCGCAAGGAGGCTATGGATGTGTGTGGCTTATATACAAAATGGAGTGAGCAGGTGTGGTGAATCATGATAATTGAGTCCGGGTATGGGAACTGTAGTTCTTTGGAGGTATGACTAGGGAAGCTGTAGTCCACAGGAAGTAGAACTGATGAATGGGAATTGTAGTTCTGAGCGGGATGGAATAGGGAAGTGGCAGTGCCCAGGGAAGGGGAACTGGGTATCGTTACAATTAGTATCGTGTTCTTAATAATCCTTTAGGTGAGTGTATACATATTACACAAATAGTACATAACACCATCAGGTTAGCTGCCACGACAGCCCTGTCTAATCCTGGCCATCGTGACAACTCCATTTGATAATTATTAGTATAGTATAAGAGTACTTGGCTTCAAAATGTATTGGCAGTAGTTAAGGTTACAGCTTCAGTGACAAAAAATATTCAATATGCAATGTATAATAGATTTTCCAGACATGAATAATTAGAATATACAAGATGGATCTAAAAAATTTAAGTTCTAATGTACTTTTGCTGTATAATAAAAGAAAATGTACATCCTACTCCTGAAGAAATGTATACAATATGTTTTCGATTTGGTATACTTAAAAGTTTAAAGTGTTAAGTAAGTTCACTATTTTTTAAGTGTACTTTTTGAAAATATATCTAAAGTAAATGATGTTCTGAGCATAATTCTTAAAAGTATATCAAAAGTGTTCTATTTTCTAAGCATACTTCTTAAAAGTATATCAAATGTGAACTAAAAGTGTACTGTCGATTTTTAGTATACTTGTAGTATACTTTAATGTACTTTTTTCTTAAGAAATGTACTTCAGTTGATCCATAAATGCAACAAAAGTTCTAGTTCCTATAGAAAATGAATGACAGTGTCACTGTATTTGGACCATTAGATGGAGTAAACATGCAGATGGTCTACCTGAGTCTATTGCAACAGACGACACTCACCCCCTGCCTTTGGAGGTCCAATTCTCACTCCGCAAAACCATGGAGTTCCTCTTAACGAAGATCAAAATGTAAGTTTAGAGAACCCACA
Source organism: Umbra pygmaea (assembly GCA_016801145.1). Taxonomy (NCBI): domain Eukaryota; kingdom Metazoa; phylum Chordata; class Actinopteri; order Esociformes; family Umbridae; genus Umbra; species Umbra pygmaea. Next base: position 16,810 of record JACXGM010020346.1, on the reverse strand, counting down.
GGAAAATGAAAAGCAGTCTCTGCTTTTATTGATGCTAATTTGTTAAAAGTGGTGTGACTCTGGATGTCTAAAAATATAGAATGCCTGTACCTGTCATGAATTTGTTAACCTAATGAAAAACATGTGGATTTGGTCTGTCTTTAGAATGACTGAGATTAGACTTGAGAGACTTTTCTACTACAAGAAAAAGTGGGCCAGCCTGGATGAGATCAGCCAAGTTTTCTGTGGCTTCAAAACCGATGTTACTAGTAAGCTTTTTGATATTGTGTCTAAATGTAATGTGCCTAGAAAACATGATTTACATGATCAGTTTTTAGGTTCTAAGCAATGTGATGCCAAAACACATGGTTGTTTTTTGCAGTTAAATTATATTATATATGATATATATACTGTATATTATTTATTATTTACTTGTATAGTGATGAAGCAAAATTATATTAAAACAAAGATGTTTAGATGGTAAAAAGGATGCAGAGTATCATTTCATTTTTTTATTTCAGCGAAGTTTCTATACAACATATAAATTGTTAATATAATTAGACCATAACAATTGTTCTTGTTTTCTATCAGAATATGTTGAAAAGCACTGGAAAGAGGACACATTTTTTGGATACCAGTATCTAAACGGCATCAACCCAATGATAATCCGTCGTTGCGACAAACTTCCCAATAACTTCCGTGTCACAGCACAAATGGTGAAGGATTCGCTCAGGAGAAAATGCAGCCTGGAAGAGGAGATTCGGGTTAGTTGAAATGGGAATTGTGTTTAGGATATTTTTCTAAGTTAAATAGGAATGATACTGCGTATTTACTAATCTCTACATAATTTCTGATAAACAGGAAAGCATTGATATGGGTCTGTAATTATCGAGAATAGCAAGATCTCCACCCTTAGGTTATTGGAATGTGTAGATGAGATCAAGAGGTGGATGACAAATATTTTTCTGCAGCTAAATGAAGATAAAACAGAGGTTTTAATTTTGGGTTGTCCAGCAGATTTCTCTCCTGCTCTGACAGACCAGTTAGGTCCTCTCTCAACAACTGTATGTAAACAAATCAAAAACCTTGGCGTGATATTTGACTTCACTATGTTTTGATAAATAAATCAGTTATGTGATTAGAGGAAGCTTTTTTCACTTAAGATCTTTCAAGCAAAGATTTAGAAGTTGCAATTCATGCATTTATAACATCACAATTAGACTATTGCAACTGTCTTTATTGTGGTCTTCCCAAATCCACACTATCTCCATTACAAATTGTTCAAAATGCAGCTGCAAGACTTTTGACTGGGCATAGAAACAGAGATCATATTTCTCCTGTTTTGGCCTCCCTTCACTGGCTTCCCCTTAAGTTTACTGTTGATTTTAAGATCCTTTGTTTGTTTATAAGGTGTTGTCTGGCTGTGCACCAAGGTATATTTGTGACCTTATTGTGCCATATTGTCCTACTAGGGCACTTAGATCTTCAAACCACTTACTTTTAAATGTGTCACAATGTCGCTACAAATTAAAGGGTGATCGGGCCTTTTCTGTGGCCGGGCCCAAGCTTTGGAATGCTCTCCCTTATCATGTGAGGTCTGCTCCTTCATTGGACATTTTTCAATCTACTCTGAAAACTCATTTTTATTCTTTAGCTTTTGGTAACTTGTAATTGTTGTTTTTTTATAGTGTAGTTGTAGTGTAGTTCTGCTATGCACTATGTACAGCACTTTGGATCAATTTGTATTATGTAAATTGTGCTTTATAAATAAAGGTTGTTGTTGTTGTTATGAAGAGACAACACATGAGCACATTTCCATACTTTAAGAATCGTTCCAGAGGACAAGGTCAAATTTAAATATGCGTAACTATACCAACTATATGGAAAGTTGCACACTTTAAACAAATGGGCTCTAAATTATCAGCCCCGACAGATTACCCTGATTCCAATGCAAGCAAGGCTTCGCAAACCTCCTCAACAGAAAGCTGCCTAAAAGAGAACCCATGTTTAACAGCTTCTGTAATATTTAGAGAATCAAGTTCAAGGTTATCCAGGCAACATTGAGGTTGGGATGAATGAGAAGCCTTTTCAAATAGCCTGCCGAGATAAAATGTTCGTTGAAAGCATTCAAGATATCTAACCTATCAGTAATTGGGCCAGATAACTGATTATTTTCATTAGGGAGGGAAAATGAATTACAACATTTCAATGACTTAAACAATTTCCAGAATTTAGCAGGATTTCCATTGCAATCAGACAATGTTTTAACAAAATAATCAGATTTCGATATCCTGACCAATTTCACACATTGGTTCCTCAGAAGCCTAAATGACTGCCAGTTGGTGTCAGGGTCAGTAAACCTGGCTTTTGCCCATGCCTTATTTCTTTATAGAAGTAAAGCCGACAGTTCAGGCCCAAACCATGCACTGTAAAAAATGAGAAGTTAACTCAACAACAAAAAATAAGGCAACTTACTTTACAGTTTTTTTTAACAACTTTTAGGCTGAGTAGTTCAGCAAACTTAAGCTGCTGAGTAAAAGCGCATCTTGCAGCGCATCTTGCTTCAAGCGCTCCCTGAGCTTTTAGACTTGTTTATGCAAGTCTGTTCAACTCACACATTTATATTGTACACAGGGCAGCCACAGAACATTGACTGAACACACTATTATATGTATACTGAAAACTATTTTTTAAATTTCAGTTCACTCCATTAATACAAATGAGTTGACTCAACCTATATGAAGTTACATTTTTTACAGTGAGTGGTAGATGGTCTAATCCTTGAATGCCGATTTATGTTAAGGTTTCGAAATCTGTTCATCGAGATATATCATGACTCATTTCACAGCAAGTCACGTAATACCAAAACATATATATGTACTTTTCTTCCATCAATTGTATAATAGATTATGTTAAACCATCTTAGAATCTACAAATGATGAATTACCCATGATTCTCTAGAATCATTCAAATTTGAAGTTCCTAAACCTTCACGTTTTGAGGCAACGTGACTGTATTTTGTAAGTTGGGTGAACACATTTTTCTGTTCTGACTGAACTTGTTTTTATACATTTAGACAAGTCAACTCAGAATTATGTGTTCACTCAATTTATTATTCACAGTTCAGCCAACTTATAAACTAACTTACAAAAGTTTGTTAAATTAACTGAGTATTGCACGTAAACTTCATGTTTGCTAGAAAATGTGTTCACTCAACATAAAAAATATAGTAAACTCAATGTTTGCAAGTTGGCTTTTTTACAGTGTGGTTTAGATCTATTTCGCACCCTTATCCTCTTGAAAGGAGCATGCCTGTTAAGACATCTTCTGTCAAGGCAAAAACTACATCAAAATCATTATTACTAAGATCATATAGTAAAACTGTCTCCTTAAAATTTCCAAAATTTCTTTTAGTTGTTACAACAGGATTAAGGGAATTTGACATTAGAAAATTGGCAGAGCTAGCAGAAACAATGTGTGCTAGCCAATGTGCTGGTTTGAGCACTGATATATTTGTGTTACTTTTCCTATTTCAAACAGAATGGCAACATATTCCTAGTTGATTACAAGAACCTGGATGAAGTGCCTCCAAACACGATCAACGGGAAACAGCAGTATATAGCCGCTCCACTTGTGTTGCTCTACAAGACCCCTGATGACACACTGACGCCCATCGCCATTCAAGTAATCACGGACATTTGATTGGCTCATTTAACCACTATTTATGAATACCTTATAATGACAGAGATGACTCAGAGTTATTTAGCAGATTGGCAAGCCTCTGAGATATTAACAGTGACAGTTGAGTCAGCCATCTTGCAGCATGACTAGTTAGTGTCAAGAAGTTTGTTCTGCTGTAAATCATTTTTAATCATATTATACTGTACCAATGTATTGAGTGACTTAGTTATTTTGTAAAAAATGCTCACACTTGGTTGGAATCAGTGATGGATAGTGTAAATAGATATTTAAAAAAAGGTCGAAATTATGATTCAGGAGTAAGGCAGCATGTTGATCATAAAATGTTTAATAAAGTAATATCTCGTCTGGAAATAGGGACATCTCAGAACAAGGCAATAAAAAATGGATAAAATGCCCCGAATAACAATTAGAGTTGGCTATATAGTCGTACTTCAAGTTTCTCCTCAGACCCGTGACTGTCTCACATGAGCAGATCAGCAGGTCATCTTAACTTAGGTCTAGCATCATATCAAATGGCCTTGCATCAAACATATACTAGATCTGTGCTGGTATTACAGTTTAATATATAATAGATCACAGAGGTATGAGACATAAGTCATAAGCTATAAACTATAAGCTTATTCTGATAGTTATAATAAGAGGAAGAAGACATCAATTGATGCTCTCTCTCTGTTCTAGTGAAATGCTGCAGTGACCAACTGCCCCTCCCTCTGAGGGGAAAAGCCCATGCTCATATCTACAATAACAAGATCCACACTGAGCCTTTCTGCAAAGTCACTGTTTGGCCTTGAATCCCTCACTCCCAGATAGAGAGAAAATCCCTGTCTACACTTAGATTTACATCCCTCAAATCCTAGGTGCATAACACTCTCATCTAGTTATACCATTCTAAACAGTTTAAACTGGATTTAACATGCTTATATAGAATTTCCTTCCTTCTCAACAATAGCAATATTCAAAAATTGTCTATGAATTTTTAGCAAATTGAAGTCATGACTTCCATCCCACCTAACACAATATAGCATGTGAAGTCTTTATTTTCTCAACATTTAATATATATATGATACATTGACTGAATAATATAGACAACCAATGGATTAAACCAATACCATTTTATTTTATATGGTTCATTTACCCCCTAAGAGCTGTTTTAGACATGATCCACAATGTATGATGCATCCCAGAGTGCCTAGACACAGTGCTTAAATGGTATATTAGAAATATATGTCCAAGTTGTATTATTGCTCTTATTAACTTGTTACCAATGTATGGTCTCATATACCACTACTACAAGTATCAGCAAATCAGCATTCAGGATGCAAATATAACTTCTCTAATTACATTGCCATCAAGTTAAAATAAAAATGTTTACTTTGTAAAAGTGTTTTTGATATATGATCAAAACACTGTTGTATCTTGTATGTACACATGGGCCTTGAATGTAGCCACTCAGGTATGTAACAGCATAATGTGATTTTCCTCCCCATCTCGTTTTTTAGCTGAAGCAAACGCCTGCAGATGACAACCCTATCTTTCTTCCCACTGATGATCAGTATGACTGGCTCATTGCCAAGATATTTGTGCGATCAGCTGACTTTGCTGAACACGAGCTCAACTTTCACCTACTGCGCACTCACTTTCTGTCTGAGGTCTTTGCCATGGCAACTTTTCGTAACATGCCCATGGTTCATCCCCTGTACAAGGTATGTAGGTCTTATAGTACATCAACATCGTCATCCAGAAACCTTGAAAAAGTGTCTTAATTGCTTTGAAGTAACCATTAATCTATAATTTTCAGAATTGTTTTTGATATCACCCTGAAGTAACCCACTAAGCATTGAACATTGAAAATATGTTGAAAATATGTATTTCAAAATATATTGCTCAGAGGGATGTATGTAGCCCTAAAGAAATTATAATCCAGGTTACAGTTTTCATCATAAATTCAGCCATGGCTAGCTAAAACTCCACAGAATTAATTAGTGTGAGTACCAGAGATGGCAAAAGTACTCACTTCCCATACTCAAGTAGAAGTACAGATACTTGTGTTAAAAAATACTCTGGTAAAAGTAGAAGTACTGATTTAACTTCATTGCTCAAGTAAAAGTAAAAAAGTACAGGCTTGGCAATTTACTTAAAGTATAAAAGTAAAAGTAGCCTTGCGAATAACAACCATTTTTTATGCAAAGCTACCTGGACCACACAAATGTTACTAGAGTGCAAGCTGAGAAACTTTCATGGACATATAAAAATGGCTCTTATGTGCCATTGCCTACATTTTAACTAGATGTCTGCCAATAGGCCTAAAACATCACATATATGATTATTGTGACAGAGACTGGGACTCCAGGGCCCGTATTCATAAAGATTCTAAGAATCCTCTTAGAAAACTCGTAATTTAGCTTAAAAACTTTTACGTAGGAGTCTTAGCTTAAGATCGATTCCAGACCCATCTAAGAGCAACTCTGAGCAAGGAAAAGACAAAAACTCTTATCTTAGTGAGGAGGCGGGGCTGACCCCGTTGCTATGCATGACACAATCTTTTGAAGACTGTGATTGGTTGGTTGTCCAAGAATGAAAAAACTGAGCGATTTTAAGTATTCCGTGAAACTGTCACGGATTTAGAAGTTAAGGATCCGTGGCAATTTCACAGAATTTTCGGCCATTCCGTGAAACTGCCACAGAGTTTGAAGTTAAGTGTCCGTGGTAGTATCACGTATTTCGTAGATCACGTTGAATAATTCGGATGTGGGTTCCATCAATTACTCCGACAACAAGGCTGCTATATTCATAAAAGGAGTTTTTTATACCTGCAAGGTGGGAATGTCCAGTGGAAAGGAAATGCGATGCGACACAATACGAGGTTTTGAAAGTGCTGTAATTGTTTGTGTGATCACTCTGCTTACAGAAGGTTGTGACAGACCAAAGTCATCACTGCTACATTGTTGCATTTTCCCAGTTGCCAAATATCTTAATGTAGTGATTATTTTCATTTCTGGTACTATGACATTTCTGCGCTGTGTCTGAGATGTTAGCGTGGCTCTAATAAGATCGGTCACTAACATGATCCCTGCACGATCTAATCTATAGCGTATTGACTCACTGTCATCCATTGTCTGCAACACATTTCTTCTCCCTCTTCGTAATTCCGCCGTTTTCTCCTCTACTGAAGGAACTCTTAATCCTCTTAAAAGTCCTTGTCTGTACTCCTACCAATTTTGGCCTTAGGACCTCTTTTAAGAGTTAAGATGCTTTCTGAATTACTTTTTTCTTTACTAGTATTTTTTTTAATTTTAAGAGTAAACGCCCACATTTCTAAGAATTTTCTTAGAATTTTCTCACTAGGAGCTACTCTTTGCATTAAGATTCTTTATGAATACGGGCCCAGGTTAAAAGGATTATGACTGAGTAGCAAGATATGAATTAAATTCTGATTCTGTGAGAATTCACAGATAAAGTTTCTCTTTTTTAATCTTCCCCTTAACATTTGAAGGAATCTACATGTATGTGTGTGTGAGAAACGCTAACAGGGTGGGGCAACTGGGATTGTTGTCCCAGGCCCAGTACTGGGGGGGTCCCAAATATTGATTTTGCACATATTTCTTTTATCGGGGGGCCCTAAATGTGGAGTGGTGTCCCAGGCCTGGGCATTCCTGTCGGCATCCCTGTGTGTGTGCTCAAATATGTGTGTGCTCAAGTTCCCCATACTTTTGGAGTTACAACTAAGGGATGGCAGCAGTGTATTAGAAATGACAGCTAGTAAATCTTTGAACATGGAGTGTTAATAATAATAAATGCAATATGTCAGGCTCACAATTTTTACAATTGAAGTACTATAAAAGTTGGAGAAATTACAAATTCAGTGTGGAATTCATAAAAAAAAATTAAATTGCAAATAGACATCCAGCAAAAGAAAAATGGCAAGTGATGTATGCCCTCAAATCTGTAGATGTGCATGGATTTTTCCTGAACCCCTTAAAGAACTTGGGAGCAACTAGTGTATACAGACCTTCTGTATAGTGTAACGTGTCATAATATAATTTCTGTATAGGACAAATATACCGGTACACACCTTTTGTGATGTTGAACGTGTCATAATGTTATTGTGTGTAGGACAGTGAGTGAGTGAAAAAGCGTGTGTGTGTGTGTGTGTGTGTGTGTCTGGGATGGACAGGAAGAGAGAGACCGCAAAGTGTTTAAATGTATATATCAAATTTGCTGCACATTTGTCAGGAAACATTCTCCATGGCTACTATGTCAAATCTTTCCCTCAGATAAGGCCAAGGATGATTAAGAATGCCTTGCTGCTTGTCGAATCTCTGGGATCTCCGTTTTCTTGATTTTCAGTCATGTCACGTACATAATACTATGCTAACGTTACCGCGATCAATCCGCAATGATTTGCCGCGAATGAATGCCACTGAATCTGTCGAGTCTTCTTGTAGTGGTGCGTCAAATGCAACGTATATTTCCATTCAATTAGATTGAATTCGGCATTGATGATGCGAGAAATAATAACGGTAACTCCACTGAAATTATTTGAAACTAAAGTAACAAGACAATTTTGTAAAGTAGAGTAGAAAGTACCGATATTCGTGTTAAAAATGTAAGGAGTAAAAGTAAAGAGTCGGCACAAAAATAAATAGTAAAGGAAAAATATCTGAAAAATCTACTTGAGTACAATAACGAAGAATTTGTACTTCGTTACTTCCCATCTCTGGTGAGTACAAAAGATAAAGGTCCAGACCATATTCACATAAGTTAATTAGTTCAATTGAATTTTAGCTTGAAGTTAGAAAGTTGTTCTTGGGCCATAATGTACTGGTGGCCTACTCTCAGGGTGAGCATATAATCCATTTGCTGTAACAAAATGACAACGGTGAGTTAAATCCCCATATAATGTTAGTATTTACATAAACTTGACAAAACTACACCTGACAAAGTCTTACATAAAGGTGATGAAGGAGGTGGATGAGAATTGATGCAACGAGAGTTTGGAAACAACTGAAAACCAGACACAAAATGGAAACTGCCATCAACCTAGCCACAGCAGCGCCCCCAGAAATATTTCATGGCCAGATGGGGCCACTGAAAATCTTGGGGTGGCACACCATAACCAAAAGTTAAAACTCAATTTCAGGAATTCTATTTTGCTGTTGTAGTATATGTGTGGCTGACTGTGAAAACCAGTTGGATTGTTATTGCCCACTTATTATTGGCTATTAGTCCCCAAAAAAGTAAATGTGTTTTCTGACAAAATTTAGATTTTTTATGTTTTGTATAGTTTACACCCTAAACTACATCTTAGGGTGTACGAAACAATCTAAGATTGCTTATGGAAAACAATTAATTTCAATGTATTTTGGACATTTCAAGCCATGTTAAATAAAATGCTAACTTTGCCTGCTGTTTTGAGTGCTGTAGCTGACCCAAACAACTGATCAGTGAAATCAGGCCATGTTAATCTTAAAAAATAACTTTCTAAAAGGTAATTAATGTAGCCTAGTAGTTAAACTGACATTTACATTCAAACTGTGTTTTACATTCACATATGCGCAACAGCAAAACTGTCCCATTTTTAAAAGGGAGTTCTGCCCATGCTGCACTGTGCTTTTCAGTTATAACTGGCAAGAAATCAAAGAAGATACAAAAATCTAAACATCATTACAGTAATGTCAGATATGATTAGATTTTAAGCACCAATTTATATCCTGTAACTTGTCTCTGTCATTGCTGGATGCGAGACACTCCAACGGTAGCAAGCCCCCTCCTCGCATCTTCACATTCTTTGTGCTCCTAGTTGAACTTCAAATTTAGTCAAGCAAGAATAATTGCCTTACCAGATAGCAAAGTAGCAGCTTGTTGATAGTTAATTGTAATTAATATGGTCAACATTGCCAACTGCTGATTTAACTAAATTAATTGATTACTAGATAAGTGGTCTATTACAAATCAATTGACAGGGACAGCTGAGCTGACCATATCGGATAGATAGGAACAGCATTGCTGATGTAGGGCATAAAACATGTAAGCTAGCACACAACTGCACCAAACTTGCTGAGCTACTAACCTAACCCAAAGGTTATAGGCTATACATTTGTTAATGGAGTGAATAGCTTTTTTAAAATTAGGACAAGCCACCTACTAAAGCTAGCTTGTTAAATGTTTCTTTTTCACCAGCTAGCTACTGGAGGGTGTGTGTGTTTGGTCCAGGTCTATGGTGTGATGTGCCATTTTAATGTAACACTTTATTTTGAGAGTCCAAAAAGTGTATCTGTAGATGCTCTACAGATTATCTGCAGACGATCAACAACATTTTAACAAACTATCTACTAACCCTAACCCTAATCCTAACCTTAACCCTTCCCCCAGGGTTAAGCCTAAACTTAACCATTACCATAAAACATATTTTAAACGTACCCCTACCCTTAAACTACAAAATTAGTTGCATATCAACAGATAGTTTGTTGATAGTGAATTGATAGTCATATCATCAACAAACTGTCTGTGGAGCACCTACAGATGGAATTTCGGACTCTCCAAATAAAGTGTAACCAATGTTATCAACTCTCTTTAGTTTTTAGTATATGTTTTGTTAACCGTTGGTAATCGCAATGACATGTAAATGTTTTGGAATTCTTTTCCATTTTTGTCACCTTTTTGGTTTTGTGTAGAGTGAAAGGCGAGAAACCGACAGACAGATAGATGGTGGATGTCAATGAGAATGCAATTAGAATAAAACAAAAGGGAATCTTTGAATGCAGTCTTCTCCCTCATCACCTTTTGACTCATGTCAACTTTAAAATTATGTAACTTCAGTTGTGATAAAGATATTCCACAGAGTTTCTACTTTCTAACAGCCCAGATAATCTAAATTTCACACATATAGGCTAGTTGAAATCAATGTCAATATGAGAGTTAAGAAATTGCATACTGATATACTTTGGTTTCTAATTTTACAATTAATGTAACTAACTATCTAATGTGCATACCGGTAAACAAATACCAGTACAGTTATTAGTTATAAAAATGAAAGAAAATAATAATAATGGAGGGAAATCAATGATTTAGAGATTGGTAAACACATTTTTTCAGTATAAGCTGTACAAATAATACTGTATATTTCCTGAAACAGAGAAAAAAACTGAACAAATATTGCCTCCGCACGTGATTTAAACCCAGGACCTCTGGCTGATAGACACTGTGTAATCCACTACGCTATGTGTCCTCTGAAGAAATCTGCAGACAACAGCAGTATTATTATAGTACACCCCCATGTATTTACTTAGAATGCAGGTAATATCTTTAAAACTGATTTTTGGCAAGCTTGTCTTTAACAAATGATTTTACTTTCAATACAATAATATCTAAAAAAACATTATGTTTGTTTGAATATAGTAATAGGCTATCTAAAAATTGTGATCAGATCACGTAACTAACTGCATTTACAGAGTATAGCGGTCTAGCGCCACTATCTGTCTGTAATAGTCCGTTACATGTTCACTTAATGTATTGTGTTTTGATGCAGTATGATTGCCTCAAGTTAGATGAGAGACAACTGTAAAGCCCAGAAAATCAAAATTTCACTGTGTGAATGGTTTTTCCAGGCCGCCACACACATATTGGCTAGTTGAAAACTATGAGAGTTAAATAATTGCATATTGATATTCTTTGTTTCTTATTTTACAGTTAATGTTACTAACTATATGATTTGCATAAACTAATACCTAAAACTAATACTAATATTAAGTGAAACAAAAAAATAGAGTGAAATCAATGATTTTGAGACATTTTGTCAGTGTAAGCATGTTGACATTTTGTCAGTAAGCAAGTAATACTGTACATTTCTGAAACGGGAAAAAAAACAATAAATAAATAAAACAAAACAATAAATATCCCCAAATATACTTGGTGCACATATAGAGGGGACTTGTGTCAAGTGGAATCATTATGAAATTATTTGAAATAAGGGAGAAATATAGCTGTGTGACAGTGATTAGATCCATATAGATTCACTATACATTTACATGTGATATTAACACATCTCTAGATGCTTCCTATAACCTGTAATGAGTGTCTAGATTCTGGATTAAGGTATTTTAGACCATTCCTCCTTGCAAAACATCTCCATTACAGAGCATGGACAGCCCACTTCAAATCATGTTTCTAATTGAGTGTGCAGTGCTTTGCCATACGACACCAAAACCGGAAATTGATGTACCACCGAGGAAGAGCTAATATACCACAAAAAATATCCTAATTGATATCAAAAAGACAGATGGGCAACAGAACTCGATCATTTCATCATGAAATTCCTGTTCAAATGGCAACTGAAACACCACTTAATATAGTGTAGGGATGCTTTATCCTGCTGCTAGAGAGCTCTTGTCCTGTAGGTTTCCTCTCCAACCCCAGTTGTGACCAACCTGATTAGGCTTTTCATCCAACTACATGTTAGCATAAGGTGTGCTAGTTTAGGGTTGGAATGAAAATCTATAGGATGGTACACTACCTCTCCAGGTGCTGGATTGAGTTCCCGTGATGTAGTCGATCATAGTCCCATCTTAATTGCTTTTTTGTAAAAGCTTGTCACTGAAAGAGAAAGTTGTTCTGTTCTCACCGGCCTAAAATTCACGACATAGTCCTTCAAATTTCTAAATAATGTTTATGTGATCATGTCACTAAAAACATATTTAATGGAATATACCTAAGGTATTATTTAAGGAGGATATCAATGAATTCTCAAAAATTCAGATTTGATTTTTACAACCCTATTTGATTGATGCTCACTGTTGTATCCTTTCCTGGCATAGCTCCTGATGCCCCACTTCCGCTACACCCTGCAGATTGACACTTTGGCAAGAGCACGGCTCATATCAAAAAATGGGATCTTCAGTCAGGTAGATATTCAAACGATATTGAGAAAATTGGACAAAGGAGCTACTGTACATTATACAGACTGTGATATATTAGGGTCTGGTTGAATAAATTACTTCAATCATGTTTATGGTATTACAATCTTTCAAGGATTAAATATACTTTTACATCTTTGCACAGGAATGGCAGAATGTATGACTTGAGTATGTTTCTCTGTATCATTTGAACATTTTCTGCAGTTTGCAGCTGTGGGTGGTCCAGGGTTGATGATGTTCATGAAGAAAGCTATGGCCTCAGTGACTTACAGCTCCCTCTGTTTGCCGGAGGACATCGCTGCACGTGGTCTGGAGTCCATTCCCAACTTCTACTACAGGGATGACGGACTCAAGCTCTGGGGCATCATCAACAGGTACGAGAATGTGTTTTTAATTTTAATTTATATTACAACTTATAACACCTATATTTAAGCAGGTAGGCCGATTGGGAACTGAGCTGGGGCTCCTGATGGTGGCGTCAGCAACGGGGGTCCTGACGATGATGTCAGTGACGGGGGTCCTGTCAGTGGCGTCAGCGACGTGGGTTCAGCGACGGGGGTCCTGGGATGGTCGACTCCGTGGGCACTGGAGACAGGGGTTTGGGAGTCCTGGTGGCAGGGGTTCTGGGAGCATTTTGACCTTTTGCCACATTTCAGGCTTCAAACATAAAGATATAAAACTGTTATTTTTTGTGAGGAATCAACAACAAGTGGGACACAATCATGAAGTGGAACAAAATTTAATGGATATTTCAAACCTTTTTAACAAATACAAAACGGACAAATTGGGCGAGCAAAATTATTCAGCCCCTTTACTTTCAGTGCAGCAAACTCTCTCCAGAAGTTCAGTGAGGATCTCTGAATGATCCAATGTTGACCTAAATGACTAATGATGACAAATAGAATCCACCTGTGTGTAATCAAGTCTCCGTATGAATGCACCTGCTCAGTGATAGCCTGAGAGGTCCATTTAAAGCACAGAGAGCATCGTGAGGAACAAGGAACACACCAGGCAGGTCCGAGATACTGTTTTGGAGAAGTTTTAAGTTGGATTTGGATACAGAAAGATATTCCGAGCTTTAAACATCCCAAGGAGCACTGTGCAAGCGATAATATTGAAATGGAAGGAGTATCAGACCACTGCAAATCTACCAAGACCCGGCCATCCCTCTAAACTAGGAGAAGACTGATCAGAGATACAACCAAGAGGCCCATGATCACTCTGGATGAACTGCAGAGATCTACAGCTGAGGTGGGCGAGTCTGTCCATAGGACAACAATCAGTCGTATACTGCACAAATCTGGCCTTTATGGAAGAGTGGCAAGAAAAATGCAATTTCTGAAAGATATCCATAAAAAGTGTCATTTAAAGTTTGCCACAAGCCACCTGGGAGATACACCAAACATGTGGAAGAAGGGGCTCTGGTCAGATGAAACCAAAATCGAACCTTTTTGGCAACAATGCAAAACATTATGTTTGGCGTAAAAGCCACACAGCTCATCACCCTGAACACACCATCCCCACTGTCAAACATGGTGGTGGCAGCATCATGGTTTGGGCCTGCTTCTCTTCAGCAGGGACAGGGAAGATGGCTAAAATTGATGGGAAGATGGATGGAGCCAAATACAGGACCATTCTGGAAGAAATGGAATGGTTCACAAATAAAAATATCCAGGTGTTAGAATGGCCAAGTCAAAGTCCAGACCTGAATCCAATCGAGAATCTGTGGAAAGAACTGAAAACTGCTGTTCACAAACGCTCTCCATCCAACCTCACTGAGCTTGAGCTGTTTTGCAAGGAGGAATGGGCAAAAATGTCAGTCTCTCGATGTGCAAAACTGATAGAGACACACCCCAAGCGACTTACAGCTGTAATCGCAGCAAAAGGTGGCGCTACAAAGTATTAACTCCCAGTTTTTCACAAAATCTTACAGTTTCATATCTTTGTGTTTGAAGCCAGAAATTTGGCAAAAGGTCGAAAAGTTCAAGGGGGCCGAATACTTTCGCAAGGCACTGTATATTTTTAATTGGCATCAAATCACTGAATTAAATAATCGCCAAAGTGCTGACTTTAGGAATGACCAGTAAAATATTATTGTTTGCTGATTTTGAGTTGGTAGTGAAATTGTGATAAGTGAGTAAGCAAAGATTTTCTTAACAAAGACATGTAGATCAGCTGGTACCAGTGGGTCTTGTGATGTGTAGGCTGTGAGGACCAGTCTGCAAGACCAAATTGGTCCCAATAGTGAGTGTTATATGAGACATTATTGTCAAAGCAGATTATTATAGGTCATAGATGCAAGGTGATCATTTTTACAAGACCATGTTGGGCAGCATGAGAGGAAAAGACCTTGTTATGAAACAAAAAACAGATTTTTGATTTCATTTTTTGGAGGTCCGGAAAGTGTCAAACTGTCAGATCACCTAGATACTATCAACATAAGTATCAACACTCTAATTGAGAACCATCAGTTATGAAGACGTTTTCCAAGGGGCAGGTACAAGCAGATTCTGATTTAAAATCATGGATACACTCGAAAAAGACAACAGACTGTAAGCCACATATAAATATAGATGTGTAGAAGTAACTTTCGTATTGAATTCCTCTATTTTTTTATAATTCCCAGACTTTCCCCAAAATAATTTAGGAATGTATTTTCTTCCATCCAGTAATCTTTTAAAACAACTTTGAAGTTAATAACAGTGATTATAGTGTGAAACCATTTATAATGATTATGACTGTGTTATGATATCACCAAGGTATGTCAAGGAAATGGTGGAGTACCACTATCACAATGATGAAGACGTTGTCAAAGACACAGAACTGCAGTGTTGGATCAATGAGGTCTTTTTCTATGGCTTCCTGGCAAATGCAAACACAGGTTAGTTGATTATTTTTCACATAAACACTTTTTCATCTAGTAACCACTGAAAAGTATTTGTATATTATTGTAGAAACCTACAAATAATAAAAAATATATACAGTATTTCCTCAAATAAAGACCGGGCCTTTATTTACCTCTACTGCAGAAGGCTACCAGCTTTTATTTGAAGCAGGCTTTTGTTAGAGGCAGGCCTTTATTTCAAATTTCCCTCTGATTGATAAGTATAATTGGCTATATTAATGTCAATCCTTGTTCCAGTTTGCCTTTTATTGCTGCATTACGTTGTTAACGCAATCTTAACCCTTTTTGTAACTGTTCCAATACGTAGTTGAAAAAAGTTGTTGAAGATTCAATTGCTTGCACTGAATGGGAGCCATGTTATTTCCAACGTAGTTACTGCCATCTACATGTACGTTAATACAAACAACCCCAAGCTGATTAAAACATACAGACGCATTGCCTGAAATAAGGGTAGGATAATTATACTTAGCGATACTATTTCCTGCTCCCGGGAGCTGCAATTCCGTAAATGAGTTATCGTTTCAACCTGGTAGTGTGAAACGTCAGTTGTGCTAAATTAGGTGTGGAACATAAACCTACGGAATGGCAGCTCACAGGAGTGTCGCTGCTTTAGATAAGTACCATAATCCGAAAATAGCATGAATATATTGTTGACTCTATTCATATATATTGTTGAATCCAAAGTGATAGAAATGTACATTACGCTTAACTGGAATGCACATTATATGAAAGCCACCTAGGAGATTATCCACACGTAAAATTCCCCCAGCCTTTATTTAAGACCAACCTTTATTTGTCCGTGTTGACCACGCCCCCGGCCGCTATCAGAGGCCCGGCGTTTATTTGACTACCGGTTTTTATTTGAGGAATTACGGTATATTTCAAAACTACATTTGCCTTATTAAAAGGTGCTATGTGTAGAATTTGAGCCTTATTAATTTCTTGTTCCATCTGACCAGCTTTACAAACGCTGTAAAATATTTTTTTTTAATCCTAGAAAATTATGTACAAATATCGCATTGGGATTTCTTACAGAATGCAATGCTTTGTAACACAAAAATGGGTAACACTTTATTTTGAGAGTCCATCTCTAGATGCTCTACATATTATCTCCATACTGTCAACAACATTTTAACAAACTATCTACTAACCCTAACTCTAATCCTAACCTTAACCATTCCCCTTATGTTAAACCTAACCTTAACCATTACCCTAAAACATATTCTAAACTTACCCCTACCCTTAAAATACACAATTAGTTGCTTATCAACAGATGGTTTGTTGATAGTTTGTTGATAGTCATATCATCAAC
>JACXGM010020345.1:0-17860 GCA_016801145.1 Umbra pygmaea | reverse complement strand
GTGGGCATTCCTTATTCTTCGCCCCCTATTATACAGTTCAGTCTTCAGAGACATATCTGCTCGTAGGGGCGGGCCGACGCTCATAGTTTTCCCGCACGGCTGATTGCATGCGTATTACAGGTGAGCTCGTCCATATTGCATACTGAGCGTGACTCGGAGTGTCTCAGGTTAGCTACCTTGGCGGATCCAGAGTTCACGCAGGCTAGGCCTGTTTTGACCTTGCTTAGCTAACAAATAAAACACATGGAGTCAGATTTATATATATTAAATATCTACGAGGCAACTAAGATCAATAAGATAATTCTCCACGCTTTATTAAGCCATTATCTACCTGTTTAACTCATAACATTGCCCCCCAAAGGGGAAAGGGAAATATATCATTTATTGATGAATTAATTTCATGTGCATATTAATGGTATAATATTCTCCTAATTTCCCCTAACTACACAGGTTATAAACTAGTTTGTTGTAGCTATATGGGTGCTCAGTTTTTCCTTTTGTAAAATACATTTGGCCAAAATTTCAGACATCAAATAAGTAAAATATTGCCTTTATAGACATAGTGTTTAGCACTTATTCGAGACAAGATCTTTGTTTACCCTTGCCAAAAGTCGTTCAGCTCCTCTCTGCATACGCGGCTGCTGGGGAACTCCGATGCATTCGGCACGATAGAGGGGGCGGAGTTCAGGTTTACTGACAGTTTGAGGAGCGAACAAGATTTACACAGGCTCTTTTTAAGAGTTTTCATTGGCTAAATATTTGTAAAATAGACCAAAAGACATAAAGGGTGACCAATAGCATTGATTTATTGAAGAAGAAATCACCACCAAAAAAAGGGCACTTCAGAGTGTAAGGGCAAAAAGGGCATGTGCTCTGCACAGGTTGAGCCCTACCTGTGCACGTGCCTGGTAATGGCTATAGGTTTCATTGAGCTCTGCATGTTACATCCATGTTAAACAGTGATATGAGTAGGTAAACCTGTTAAGTGTTGAATAGCCCAATGACTGGGACATCTAATTGGGAGCGCCACACATTTATTTAAAGGCTGGAGCAAGTAGCTATGTCATGAAAAAGATTAAAATAATGCCTTAGAACAGGCAGAAGGGCAGAAGATGAGAGACAAATTCCTCTTTCATTTTAAGATATGTACAAGTAAGTTGTGACTTTTATTACAGATTTTAGTTTTTGGTAACACTTTATTTTGAGAGTCCAAAAAGTGTATCTGTAGATGCTCTACAGATTATCTGCAAACTATTAACAACATTTTAACAAACTATCTACTAATCCTAACCTTAACCCTTCCCCCAATGTTAAGCCTAACCTTAAACCTTATCCTAAAACATATTCTAAACTTACCCCTACCCTTAAACTACAAAATTAGTTGCTTATCAACAGATAGTTTGTTGATAGATTGTTGATAGTCAAATCATCAACAAACTATCGGCACAGCACATATAGATGGAATTTCGGACTCTCCGAATAAAGTGTAACCTAGTTTTTTACTTCCAATTTAGTTTAGAATTGCTTTGTTGTATCTCTATAGTTAGATCTTAATAATACTCTAACAACCATGTAATGAGACAGCTGCTATGTTGTTATGGGTAACTTTCTTTCAAAACAATAATTGAATTGACAAGGTCATGACTTGAACATAAGAAAATTCTAAGTATTGAATGCTCTATCTAGTGAAAAGCATAACCTGCAAAACAGATGTAAAGAGTTTAATTCACAGGCTGACACAAAGTGGCATAAAACCAAACCCAAATAATGTGTATGTGATGAAGGAGATGGAGCCACAGAGGAACATGGCTGAGACTGAGGCCAGTCTTATGATTATCAATTACCTTGAACAATTATAAAACACATAATAGTCAGTCACTTTAGTTATTACATTATATTGCAAAGACTAAAGTTAAAAGTATTTTACGACAATATAGACATTATTTAGTTAATTCTCAGCCAGGGCTAAAGATCTTTTGTCTGTGGTTATTGGCCATTGAGCCATTGAAAGCATTCATTCAGTGAGAGGTGCTTAGTGCCTTGGTTGCTTAGCGCCTGGGTACCAGATCATTTTTTAGTAGTAGTTAGGGGTAAAAAAACATTGAAATCATTGATAAAAAGCTTTCTGTTTGAGATTTTTGAAATTGGACAACAGAATAATGTAAAATAAATATATTTAGGAAAAGTCAAAGAAGCAGGAGGGTGTAGCTTTCAAAATCACAGATATATTTTAATTACAAACTCAAACGCCGGATGGCGTCGGCCTTTGGCGGTTCTAGTGTTAAAGCAGTCGGCCCATTCTCCTCTGACCTCTAGCATCAACAAGGCATTTTCGCCCACAGGACTGCCGCATACTGGATGTTTTTCCCTTTTCACACCATTCTTTGTAAACCCTAGAAATGGTTGTGCGTGAAAATCCCAGTAACTGAGCAGATTGTTAAATACTCAGACTGGCCCGTCTCGCACCAACAACCATGCCACGCTCAAAATTGCTTAAATCACCTTTCTTTCCCATTCTGACATTCAGTTTGGAGTTCAAGAGATTTTCTTGACCAGGACCACACCCCTAAATGCATTGAACCAACTGCCATGTGATTGGTTGAGTAGATAATTGCATTAATGAGAAATTAACCGGGTGTTCCTAATAATCTTTTAGGTGAGTGTATGTTTAATAAAAACTCCCTTTATGGGACAGTCTAGAAAACATCAACTGTACCTATTATTAGGTACAGTATGAGTTGGGTTACATCCGTTGATCTGTTGTCTTCACCCATCGGGCAATGACTGTGTGGTTCAGTGAGGGGGTATGATGCTTATGACACACTTTCTGGTAAATGGTTTACTGACCATGGTATTACTGTGCTCAATTGGCCTGCCAACTCCCCTGACCTGAACCCCATAGAGAATCTGTGGGATATTGTGAAGAGGAAGTTGAGAGACGCAAGACCCAAAACTCTGGATGAGCTTAAGGCCACTATCGAAGCAACCTGGGCCTCCATCACACCTCAGCAGTGCCACAGGTTGATTGCCTCCATGCCACGCCGCATTGAAGCAGTCATTTCTGCAATAGGATTCCCGACCAAGTATTGAGTGCATAACTGAACATAATTATTTGAAGGTTGACTCTTTCTTTTTTTTTGTATTACAAACACTTCTTTTACTGGTCAGATGAAATATACTAATTCTTTGAGATATGAATTTTGGGTTTTCATGAGCTGTATGCCAAAATCATTAATATTAAAACAATAAATGACCTGAAATATTTCAGTTGGTGTGCAATGAATCTAAAATATATGAAAGTTTAATTTTTATCATTACATTATGGAAAATAATGAACTTTATCACAATATGCTAATTTCTTGAGAAGGACAAATACATAATTGTAATGATCAAAACCTACCTTCCTTGGCATCAGTTGAACCTTTCATAACTTATTTCCTAACATATTTATTTTCTTGCGCTGCCCGGGCTGACCCACTGTGTGCAGGCCTATTAGGAGATTGCGTGCTCTCTCCCTCTTTCCGGCCTGCCAGCTCTCTTATCAGCCTATCATCTTTACTGTGCTTTGGTGTAAATATAATGTGTGTAGCTTGTTGAGACATTAATGAACATCAAAAATGCAATTCTTTAGGATTTAGCCAATTTGTTTTAGATTAATTTATCCTCATAATGAAACCTTTTTTACTATATTGTATTATTTGAAAAATAGAACAATGGCAGCCTTATTTTATTCCTGTCTTGTGTTGTAAAATCAAAGAAAATCTCTGCTTTTACTTTACTCACTTTGTTAGGTTTCACCCAGTAAAGCTCTGGGTGCAGCATTGCAAAAACAACATTGACTGTGCTATGAACGTACGCACTCGTACTTCTCATGTAGCTGGCACAGAGTGATGTGGACACAGACACAGCTAGCAACTGTAGTATTACCCAATGAGGATTGTTTTTCATCACAAGTACAGATATTGACACAATTTACTTGGATGATACTCATGCATCATGATATTCAGTGGTGCAAGCCTGAATATGGCTTCTCCAACTTAGCCCGGACCGCAGCATGAGGCAGGGCAAATTGGCATAGCACTGCCCAGGATTTGGGATATATACTGTAAGTCAGATTATCTCCTTACCATCCCGCATTTGTCCAAAGAGTTGTGGAGCTGCGAGAAGGCATGGTCAATGGGAATTGGACAAGACCAATTGGGAGGGGAGAAAAAACATCACAAGAAAGACCAGCTAGGATGGATTCCTTCACTCTTCAGCAGGTTAGGCTTGGCTCTCTTGTTTCTCCTGTGACGGGCAGAACTTAATTTTCAGACATCAATTGAGTCATGTAAGACTGCTGTAGATCTCATCACTACCCCAACTGGAAGTGGGGCAGAGACAATTACTTGATGCTGACATATCTTTATAGCTAGTTTATATACTGAAGCTATGTTCTGCTTGGTAACCTGTGACCATTTTTTGTACCAACGTGAATAACAATAACTATATACCCATGTAATGTCTTTTATTTTGAAGTCCTTTACATCACAAGATGTATATAGACAGAAAGCAGGAAGTAAAGGAAGTGTGCTGAGTCACTACTGGAGCTTTGTTTAAGGGTTTAGCCTCCTGTTCCGTTTTTCGATGGGCTCTATATTAATAAAAAATGGTTTTACACGTCTACAATTAAACAAGTGACAGAAGTTTAAATTACCCAACAAACACAAACATGTCCAATAGACATCAAATTAACGTCTTTGTTGTAAATTCAGAAGACGTCCGCTGAGCAGCCAGAATGAAAGTTTTTGCGACATCTTTTTAAGACGTCATTTTAACATTCACTTTTGACGTCCAAGTGAAATAAAAAGTGAATGTTAAAAAGTTGTCCACTGAGGAGCCAAAATGAAAGTTTTTGCTACGTCTTTTGTAGACGTATTCTTAACGTTCACTTTTAAAGTCAAAGTCAAAGTCAAAGTTGTTTATTTATCATATGCATCGAATAACATACATCATCCTATGCAGAGAAATTCTTATGACATGGCACGGCGCATCTATGCAGTGGCTTAAAAGAGAAAAAAGAATTAGTACAATATAAAGAATTTTTAAAATAATAATGACAGTAGTAATAATAATAATAAAACACTGTGTACTGAGCAGTGATCTGGAAATGTACAACAGTAAAAAGTAGTAAATATTATAGATTTGGCATGGAAAATTGCTTTTTAAAGGTGCATTTTAATTTCTGCTACATCAGATAAAGTGACCTAAAGTTACTTTTGCAGGGTTGCCAACTTTGGGACTTTGGCTGGCGTCAGACTCTGTACAATTTCAGTGTGTGCGTGCACATAGAACCTTTCTGGTAAACATAATCATATCTTATAAAATGTCAGTCCTTGTCTACTTTGTATAAACCCAGATTTATGCAAAAAAACAACTAATTGATTGGAAACACGTTTTTTTATGCTGAAAGCGTGAGTCACGCCAGATGCAAGAGAGTGGGCAACACTGCTTTTGACGTCCAAGTGACATAAAAAGTGAACGTCAAAGAGACGTCCACTGAGGAGCCAGAATGAAAGTTTTTGTGATGTCTTTTTTAGAGTTAATTATTGCTGTAAATATTAAACATTCATTATACGTCTTTTGAATGTTAATTATTGACATCCAAGTGACATTTTTACAGGGTTCTAAATGAAAGTTATTACAAAATAATTTCCAATGTGTTTTTCACGTCATTTACAGAAGTCTAAAGGACTAAAGGACAAGTTTTTATGATCCACTTCTAGTAAAAGCAGTGTGCAGAACTACTTTAAAAAAATTAAATAATAAATTAATACCTATCCCTTTGATGCCACATGCAAAGACATTTTAGTAGCCTTTTTCTATGATTGGAAATAAGTGACATCTGATCTATTAAAAAGGCAAAACAACAAAAAATAGTTTGGAATGACAATATTTTTTCAATTTTAATGAGGTTTTCAGCTAAAATATTAACAGGCTGATAAATAAAACAATTCTAACAGTTACAGTGTACTGCCAAAGGAACAAAAAACAAATACTACAGACTAAGATGGGAAGGGGGAGAGAGATTTGAATTCCCCTAAACTTGAAAACATACCTTACAGTACTTTAATTTAATTTTAAAGAAAATTAATTTCTGAAATGTAATGTGTTTGTGTTATACATGTTACATGTAGGTATTCTAATAAATACCTGTCAAGAATATTACATCTTTCCCTCCAATTCTAGCAAGTTGCAACACCTTTAAAGAGAGGGGGTAATATTTATGTAATGTTATAAAACAATAGCCTATAACAAGTTTCACTGATATACCACAGAATAATATTAATAAATAAAACAGCATACAATTATATAACTTCCAGATTGTGTCTTGCCAATCATACCAGGGACTCAAAGGCTTGCTTGTCCTTGAGGCGTTCCTCCTCTCTCTCCAGTAACTCTAAATGGGCGGATGACAGGGGAGGCTCGCTTCTTCCCAGCCTTCTGACCTCAATGTGGATATCCATCAGTTTAGATTTTTCTCTGAAACTCTGAAAACAAAATGGTATACATACATCTCATGTCCCATCTACTCGCTGTGCCTGGACTGCTTTCTGTGTTGGTTCCGTTTCATTTGCTGGGATCTGGCTGTGCCTGGACCCGTCGCTGTGCCTGGACCGCTTTCTGTGTTGGTACCGGTTGCTGTGCTGGACTGGTGATGGGGCCCAGCACTCATCGACTGGCTAGCAGCAAAAACATTGAGTGAATTTACAGTTAAAAGCAAGTTCATGGAAATACAGAAGACATACAGAAGAAATATGCCCTAAGATTTACACATAATGTGGTTTATTAAATTGTTTGTGCTTGATAAAATGATTTGGTATTCAATGTGGTTAAATGTGATGAGTACTGCCTGTGGACCTGTCCCTGGACACAGAACCCTGCACCTGGTGAGACCTGGCTGAATTTGAATGTCTAGTGTCTGAAAATGAACACTTCTAAATTAATAACAATGATTTTGTAACCACATTTATGTTATAATTATGCAAGAAAATAGATTCAAGTGATGGATACCAGTGAAGTTTTTGCTAGATCCAGCAGACTATCTGGATGGACTATGTCACCTATGTTGGTGGAACGGGAAAGAAGGGATCCTTGATAATGGCACCTAGACAAATGTAGCATATAAAATAAATGAAAGTACTAGTCATAAAAATAATGAGCATTCATTTGTAATCTCATCACATTGCAATCCTATAAGAACTAGATATGTGTTCAATGTTAACAGCTTGGGAAACCACTACCAGTCACGTTTTCTTCTTCCTCTAAACCCTCAGACTCTGTAAATGTACAAATTAACATTTTATAACATTAATTACTAGTTTTAAAAAGTGACCTAAAACTTGAGGACCCCATACAAATTCAGTGTAGACTTTGATTCTCAAAACAGATTCAACAATTATCATAGAAGCATACCGAGAACAAAGTCATCCAACTTGCATTTGGTCTTCCTCCTTCCTTCTACTTCTTCATTTTCCTCCTCTTCCTCATCAACATAGTTTGTCATGTCATAATCATCGCATTCACAAATGTTTACCGTAAGGTTAAAGAGACAGACACTACAATTACAATAAAAATGACTGTACTACTAGCATTTTGATTAACGATGCTCATCCGATACAGCTTCCAGCAATTGGCCCCAAAAATCCTGGGGCCAGGATTCGCACCCAATTTTGCCTTTTTTTGGTTTTTGGATGCCTTAAAATTTTATTTTGTCAAAGAGGAATTAACCTTATTACATCATTTACAAAAACTTACCAGAGGTAATTTTACGCTTCACCAAGGTGAATGTTATCCAATCATCCTGAGGGGGGTGTTGATTGAGGAAAGCTGCATTTTGCGATATACACATGGTTCCTTATTTTTTGGCCATCTAATCGGTTTGTTGTCGATATCAATCCAGTTGTCTGGGGCAGTTCCCTCCACTTCCTTGCCATGCTCTACACATAAAGCCCTGGCA
Organism: Umbra pygmaea; assembly: GCA_016801145.1. Classification (NCBI taxonomy): domain Eukaryota; kingdom Metazoa; phylum Chordata; class Actinopteri; order Esociformes; family Umbridae; genus Umbra; species Umbra pygmaea. Next base: position 9,861 of record JACXGM010020345.1, on the reverse strand, counting down.
TACATCTGATAGGTAAAAGCCCATTCATAAAGTGTCATCACGTTTCCACTTATCTATAAAACTGCTACAAAGAAACAAGTGCCCCCAGAAATTAATTGGACATCAAATATCGCTGAGAAATTACTCACAAACGATCCTTTAAAATCATTTTTGTGTAATAAAATCAAAAAAGTACTAAGTTGAGCATTCAACCCAACACCCCTCACACCGGTCCGCCCCACACCGCATCATTGTGAGTCAGTTATGACAAAATAGTGAATGATACATCTACATAGAGGTTAATTAAGAGCCAACCTTCAAATTCTGTGTTCTATACCATGGAGGAGAGGTATGAGGACATCCACAATTTTCATGAGAGAGGCAGGCCACCTTGCAGAAAGGATCAGTTGTCGTTTTCATCCTGCCTCGTCGCTTTTCTTGTGTACAATATATTTAGCGATTTTGAGCTGCATGGTTTTTCAAACAACTCTGATGTTTAACGCTAGTGCAGGACATTGCATAACACAATCACGTCTCCTTTTCTTTCTCTGATGAAAGCATCTCGCAAGAGAAAACAACTGTCCTTTTTTTGTAGAAACAAACATTTGTGGTCGTGCCTCAGGCTGTGTTTTGCTCCTGTTGGTGTTTGCATGTTCAATCTCTGATAATCGCCTGTGCAAGGGGAATTTTCTCACTCTATACATGTTTCTTGATTTGTTAGAGATGGTTTTTTAAAAGGAAAACTGGAAATATTGTTCAATGAGCAATTGAAGTGTCGGACATCCTCATGAAGGTGAATCAGTCCATGTACATTGTACACTGAAAAATACTTTCCATACAGGTCAGCACAGCGGATGACAAAGTTTAAAATGAGTTCCTGGGCATATTGAAGGTATGCATTGCGAGTGCTCTCATCTGACTCCAACATAATTGACATGGCTACTGTCAAGGACAGGAAATGTTAGTATCTTTCAGGAGATAAGACATTTTTCACTACAACGGATCCTTGTATACAACAAAATCTGCCGAAATTCTGTGGCCTTCCACCTGTCCAGCTCTTCTAGAGCTGGTTTGGCAAAGTGACTCAAATGAGGAAGTGCCTTAAACCTGCATTCTATCTGAATTCCAGCTGGGGGCGATACGTCTGGTTGCAAATAAGCTCAGTTTCTGTAATAGTCTATGAGAATGAGAGACACTTCACACTTGATTTATTACCTCAGTAAACATTTTCATAATGAGTATATGGTCTCAATCCCTAGATTTAAGCCTTCTGCAATATAATGATTTAAATTTTTTTGAATTATGGTGTCGTTGATTTTAAAATCGGCGATAGAGCAAAGGGGCGTTTAGGGCGCGGCTATGGTGTTCGGTTGTACGACAACACACTCAAAGGATTTGGCAGTTCAGTTTTTCCGGTAAATAACGTTACATTTTGTTTTAATATTGTTTTTGTTAGCATCCCAATTAATATCAGTTAGCTAGCTAGATTATTCCTCCCTCTCGTCTAAAATCATCACATCCACAACCAAGATGACTGTGCCTGTAAAGGCAAAATCAATGACCCAAATCAGATCTTCACAAACCAATGGGTGTTGTCAAACATATTACATCCAGTGATATATACACTCTATGGCTGGCACCAGTTTGATTGTTCTTGTACTCTACTACACTGAAAGCTTCATCTGTTCGCAAGGTGCGTCCCTGATCATTGAATACTATTCTTATTTTTACGTAAGCACCTTTGGTGATGCACCTCTCACAACTGTGATAGGCATTATGATTCTTAATGCGCTTTAGATAAGTTCTTGCTGGTGCTGTTATGTGTTGGCATGGGGTGTATGTGGAAGATGAAGGAGGGAGACCGAGGTACGCTACATTTGGCTGTTTTATTCATAACGTACAGGTCCAGACAGCATATATGGGAGAGCATAAATAGAGAGATACAATGCTAGACATATAAACAACTAACTGTGCTCTTTCGCGGCACTGACGCAATCAGTTTATCTAAACCTAGTAGCAAATTGGATATTGTTTATTTATTTACTTGGGACAGTGCACATTAATCAACAGTCTTACACTTCTGTACAGACTGTAAATGAGCCAGATTCAAACTAATACAGTCCATACAAGATATCCCAAAATGAAGCAACGCTCCAGAGGTGTACAACAACAGCATGTAGTGGTGAGCATACATTTAATAACTGACCCCCCTGCCTGCTTGGCTGAAAGCTTTGTAGAGTTCCCTCCTAGCTTAACTACCCACAACTGAATGCACTTACATAATTAGATCTTGAAGTAACAGGCTAGTTGAGCCTTAGTCTATCAAGCCAAGCAGGAAGAGGTGTCAGGAAAATGTAAAGGGATATTCCACTCATTGTAAACTTAAATAATACAGCAGTGAACAAGCACTGGATAAAGGGACATTCCACAAAATTATAATATAAACATAAATTTACAGAGTCCGTTTCTCAGTCCACTGCCATGCCTGCCCCCCCTGGTGCATTACTGGTGCATCACACATCAACGCTTGAATATGATCAGTGTAGGTCTTCTCTTCATGAATGATCTTATTGTCTGTGAGGTGTTTGTAATGACAGGGAGTGACAGACATTACAGTGTTTTCACTCCATGAAATAATCAAGATATTCCTTAAGAGGATATGGTTTCTTGTCCCCACAAAAGAGATCTACCACATATGGTTCAAGGCTGTGAAACTTTGCCAGTATTGGCCAGAACTGGACTTTGCTGCTTTTGAAGAGTGGGACACCATAAATATTGATGCTGAGGTTTATTGTGTCATGATCATGTCTGAAAGACATTGTCTGACTTAGTAAATGACAAATCCCCTTTTCTAACCCATAACAAATGTATTGCCCATGATATTTTGGCTCAGTTCCTATGGCTTGTGGTGTAACAAGGAGTATTTTGCGTCCTTTGGTAGCAGGTGTCCTCAGAAGACACATGCTCTACATCAGTGTCAAAGTCTGTTTCATTTGTTGTTGAACTGTCAGCTGAATGAATACATTCAAAACTGCTTGCACTGTCAGCCTGGTATGTAAGCCACAGGTTGATCTATCGGTCAATGATCTCTTTCATGGTCATCATCACTGTCACATGCAGGAACTGATCCATTTCTGCGCCATGCTTTTAAATAAGTCACCTGTAATAAATACACTGTAAACCCGAAAAGTTGAATTCACTTAAAAAATTTGAGGTAACCGATTGCCTTAAAAAAGTTAAGTAATGAGTAATGAAAACTTGAGTGCATTTAACTTAAAAAAGCATAAAAAAATTATACCCTTTCATGCATTTAAGTTAAATACACTTAAATTTTCAAAAACCATTACTTAATGTTTTTAAGGCAATCGGTTACCTCAAATTTTTTAAGTGAATTCAACTTTTCGGGTTTACAGTGTAGACTGGTCACGAATCTGATTCAGAAATGTGCTTCCTCACAATAAAATGTTTTGGTTTAAACAGTTCTCAAAGCTCTAACTCTGTATAAATAGAATGGCCCTCATTAATCAAACGTGCGTAGAAACCAGCGTAGATCTGAGCGCAGTAATCACCTTACGACGGGGCTCACGTACAAAACGTTCTTATCACTCAAATTCCAGGGTACGAAAAAACAAGTGTTGAGAAATCAGATGGTTGAAATCCATCGTAAATTAAATATAACACCCACATATATGCACAGATAAGAGGCCTCGCCCTTAGAATTTACGACATGGATGAGCGACATCCGGCAATGAATTTCTCTGAGATATAGAGATGCTCAGGTCTCAGGTGCAGGCCAACCGCTTGGATTTATTTGGAAGCTTAAAGTGATGGTTTGGAGTAATATAACCCTAGGGTCCTTTGCACCTTGACCTCAAGCCAAACAACCCCCCATAAGCTCTATTCCGTTGTTATAACATTGGTCGAGACAGAGATATCTCTCTCTCAATGGCTCTGGTAGTAACTACCCGATCTCCAATGGCAGCATGGAACAAGATCGTCTCAGTCAAGCTACAGCGTTATGGAACCGTATATTGGCATCTCCGATAGCAGTTCAGAATATTGCAGCCTCTACATCCATTCCACCACACGTGGCTGCCCCGCATGCTTCAGTAGAAGGCAAGATAACGTCAGTTTTTCGCCCTGGAGCACCGTACGACCAGCAACTTTTACAGCAATGTCTGCGTTGCCAGAACTGCGGCAATCAAATTGATGCAGATTGCACCCAAACTTTGGAATGTGGGGAGCAGCCAGCAGGAAGAAGAGGTAAACATTCAAACATGCTTTTTTTCAGTGATCGACATTTTAGCAAAATAATATTTAGAAAAAATATGTACAATTGTCATTTTTCTACTGTTTTACGATATTTATCATCTTATCGCACAGCTCTATTTACAACCATGCTCTGACATGTTGTACTTTCTAATGCTAAACATTTTTCTTTAAGGAGTATAACAGCGATAGTGAAGACACCTCCAGTAAAATCCAGGGTCCTAATATTAGAGCCAAGTCAAAAATCAAGCAACCCAAAATACAAGACCTAGAAGATGACCAATATGACTTGGACATTGCGTCGAAGTAAGTGTCACAGCTTCCAGCGTCCCCCCACCTCCAAACCATCTCCTACCCACTGATGCTGTTGAATACATCAAAAGTTATCCACACTCAAGGATCTGCTCACCATCCAGACATGGAACAGCTTCATGCAGTGTTGCAGCCACCAACACTATCCCACCATCTGTTAGCCCTGCACCAAACATCTGCACTGCAGGCTTGGGGTCAGTTTCATGCAGTGTTGCAGCCACCAACACTATCCCACCATCTGTTAGCCCTGCACCAAACATCTGCACTGCAGGCTTGGGGTCAGCTTCATGCAGTGTTGCAGCCACCAACACTATCCCACCATCTGTTAGCCCTGCACCAAACATCTGCACTGCAGGCTTGTTGCAGCCACCAATTCCCTCCCACCCTCCAGTACTGCTCCAGCCACCAGTAACTATGAGATCACTGACAGTGGGACATCCAGCAGTGTCACAGTCTCCACGCATCCCATCAGAAATGTCACTGATGAAGACAATAATTCTGACTACATAACATATATATCATTGATGACAAATGTTTCTGACCCATCATCTGGATGATTAAGAATTAAACCTTGCAAATCTTATGGCCAGCATTGAAACTGAACAGTTAGTGTCATGTTTTCTATGTCAGATGTAAAACATACATGATGATACGAACTGTGATACGTAAGCAAGTAATATGTACGTGGGGGTGGTGACAGATTGAATATTTTGTTCTTTCTTTTTCTGAACGTCCACTCTGCCCAGGAACATAATTTTATCATCTTTCTCTGTCTTTTCAAGCATGTGCATCTTTCCTGGCTGTTTACGCTCAATTCTGCACATTTTTGCAAAGTGATTCCTTCTACTGCATAGTCTGCACGTTTGTCTGTAAGCGGGACATTTTCTCTGTTCATGCTTGTAACCGCACCGACTGCATTTTGTGTAGTCTTTCATGTCATGTTGTACTTCTCTTGGCATATACTGACTTTTATTTTTTATTTTGACAGCCTTAATTTTATGCATATCATCTTCATCATTTAGTGCTTTCACTTGACTGGAAGTGATTTCATTCGCTCTACAAATGTCCACAGCTTTTGCTAATGTGAGATCTGCTTCTCTTAGCAATCTAGCTCTCAGTGTGTCATCTTTTATGCTGCACACAATTCTATTTCAATTCTATCTCTTATTAAAGAATCATGCAATTCTGCGAACTCACAGTCTTTTGCTTTGTTCTTCAGATGTGTGACGTATGTATCGATATTCTCCGATGGTCCCTGAGCCCTCGTAAGGAATATGTGACGGATGTAAGGTAGGTTTTTTCTTTGTTCACAATAGTTTTTGAACTTTTGCTTGAGAGCGTCAATTTTGTCCCTCTCTCCTTCATTGAATTCAAAGAAAATGAAAACTTGAATTGCCTCCTCACCCGCAATATGTAGAAATGTGGCACACTGCATGTGTTCTGGTCTTTTTTGGAATATCATCAGCACCTGAAGTATTTCAAAGAGCAGTAGCACAGATGATTGAAGACCTGGATGGAGTGATAAACATTGTGGATGATTTGTTAGTTTGGGGAGAAACCATACAAGAACATGATGACAGGCTGAGAAAACTGCTCCAGAGAGCAAGAGAATACAACCTCAAACTAAACAAAAATAAATGTCAAATCAGAACTTCACAAATTAAGTATATTGGTCACATACTGACATCAAAAGGGCTTAAACCTGATGAAGAAAAAATGAGAGCTGGGGTTCAGTTACCCCCACTAGAAGACAAACAAGATCTTCAAAGATTTCTGGATATGCTGCAGTATCTTGCCAAGTGTATTCCCAACTTCAGAAATAAGTGCTCCACTCAGACACCTGCTGGAGAAAGATGTTGAATGGTGCTGGGGAAGTGAACAAGAAAAAAGTTTTCAGAAACTCAGAGTTCTAGCAACAAATGGACCAACACTAATATACTATGACTCCAATAAACCATTGACATTGTCGGTAGATGCCAGTTCTGAAGGCATGGGTGCAGTTCTGTTACAAGATCAGAGACGAGTAGGATATGGATCAAGAGCGCTCACAGATTGTCAACGTCGATATGCTCAAATTGAGAAGGAACTGCTTGCGATTGTATATGGATGTGAAAAATTCCATCAATAAGTATATGGGAGAGACGTTCAAGTAGAAAGCGACCACAAGCCATTAGAGTGCATTTTCAAAAAACCTCTACATCAAACGACACTGAGACTACAAAGGATGTTGCTCAGACTTCAGCTGTACAATCTAACATTCAAGTACAAGCCAGGTAAAGAAATGCACATTGCAGATACATTGGCCCTCATTTATCAAACGTGCATCGAAACCAGTGTAGATCTGAGCGCAGAAATCATCTTACGACGACACTCACGTGTGATTTACAAAACTTTCATATCACTCCAATTCCAGCGTACGAATGAGCGGCTGTTGAAAAATTTGATGGTTGAAAACAATCGTAATTTAAATAACACGCCCACAAATATGCATGGATTAGAGGCCTCGCCCTTAGAATTTACGACATGGATAAGCGAAATCATTCAAAGAAAATGATTTTCTCTGAGATAAAATAAAGAATCTCACGTCTCAGGTGCAGGCCAAACGCTTGGTTTTATTTCGAAGCTTAAAATCAGGCGTCGATTGTTCAAGTAAAATGCGGTGTTGACTGAGGTCATTGCTATAGTCATTGAAAGCGATTATCGAGAACCTGAAGTGTATTTCAAATAAATGAATTATTTTCACTAAACATTCCAAGTTGTATTTTTTAAGTAGCTTTCTTACCCAATATAGCACTTACTATATTAGAAGCTCAGAATAAGATCCTGTCTCCTTCGTAAAGCCCCCAATGGTGGCCTCTGATATTTATTGAATGGGACCGTTCTCCAGCGCAGTATCGTGGAGATCCCTGCATGCCATAATAGAGATTGCTAAGAAATGTGACCAAGTAGGCGGTAACGTCATCAAAACGCAAAGAATTAGGGGTATGTTTAATAATCAATTGATTATTGTCTCATCCAGTTGTTTTGAGGAAACACTGCCTCCCTTGCCAGCCTACATTCGCACAATATCTTTATTATTTTGAGTGTTGTGTCAATAATTAATGGAATTAATCGAAATGGGCCAAAATTGACAGAATTTCCTCACGATTGTCTCGCCCCACTTGTCATGTCTCTATTCATCACCAGTGGGGCGCGCACCACAGTTTGACTAATGCTGAGTTATGTTATGTCCTGGTTTGTAACAAGCAATGGAATTTTTTTTACAAATCTTTCAAAACTTTTCCAAGTGTCTTAGACTGCAGCAAACGTCTGTTTTCAATGGCCCCTCCTCCATCCCCCTTACCCCCTGTGTCCGTGGTGTTGTACGAACTGATCGTATGTTAGGCTAATGTGAAACTGAGCAAAAGAAGCCCCCACACAAGGACTTTGTGTAAGCTCTTTGCCAACATGTTGACACATCATCAATGCTGTGTAATATAGGCAACAGAGAGTAATCCTTTAGTTAACCATTTGATCATATTTTTTGTAAATATGATTACAAATATTATTGAATTACTTATTTTGTTACATTACAAATTGATTTGAGTAATATAGGCAAAAAAATGTATTCAGCTTTTCATCAGCAGCTCATTTCATTTCTGATTCTCAGACCAACTGGCTTGGGTCGGACCTGGGTCAGTATTCAGGCCGGATGTCAACCCTACTCTGCCTAGGTAGGTTAAAGTTCAACAACTCAGCGGCATGTTGAGATCCATTGATGAATGAAGATGATCGTTCATGCTTGCGCAATTGAAACACATCCCCTCCCCCACCCCCTCACACACCCTTTTACTAAATGTCAGAAAAACGCAGACAGGCCTATATTCATTGCCCCTCCTCCACCCCCTCACCTCTCTGTCCGCGGTGTTGTTCAGGTTCAAGCAAGCTTCGTTTTGCATAACCGCACGCTGTAAATGCATGTTACCAGACAATGAACGTTTTATAGCTATAGTTTTCATAGTCATAAATTCCGGGGCATGGGCATCAGTTTGGATTGAAATGTTATGGGGACACAGACACTTTCGGAAGAGGCTGCACAGTTTAAACCAGTGGGATGATGTTGCTAAAAACATCCAATATATAACTACTATCAGACCGGACCTCGCGGCCACGAAACAGGGCCAGTTTTTACGAGGGTGATTGACAGGCATCCAATAGCTTTTTTTATAAATCCCTCTGCACTTCCATCTATGTCATGCGTTATGCAAACTGAGCACAAATGAAACCCCCACACAAGGAATGTTGTACAGGTGATCATTAAATAAAATATATATTTTTGCTGTAAAGATTTTAAGAGATATGATGTAGGCCTCTACAACATTATTTAGCCCATTTCACCAGAAGGCCCATTTTAGCTGACTTCAACCTACGTGAGAAGCAGAGATCAGGGATGTAGGTGTAAAATAATCAGTGATAATTCGGAAACACAAGATAGCCAGTTCATTTTATATATTAGCCTACATTTTAATTTTATCCTTTGAACTTAAGTAGCCTATAGCAAATGTTAAATCTGAATCTGGCTGCTTCTGCCAGGAAACGGAAACATATAATAGGCTACAGAGAGTAAATCTGCTTATAATGTCATTATATAATTACCGTATATACCCGAATATAAGACGAGGTTTTTGTCCTAAAAATAGGCTGAAAAATTGGGGGTCGTCTTATATTCGCGATATAGACAAAATCACAGGGAAAACTGAGAAAGCAGGGGGAAACAGCAGAGTGCGCCCACACAATAGGCTAATTAATGACAGTGTTATAAATTAAATAAACAATAAATTGCCGCCATGGAGAGATCAAGAGAACAACTTGAGAAAAGCGCTTAAAAAGTTGGTCAAATAAACCAACACGTTCGAAACAGTTATATCATTCATTTCTGAACTCATTGACAGAGTGCACTTTATTTTGTGAGAAATTAATCCAAATATTTAAATGTGCTATATGTAAAACGGACAGCCAGCGTTTGGGTACTCCCAGAATCGAAACTAATGTGACAAACAAGATCAGCGCAATCATGACCAGCGAACGGTGTTTTACTACGTCTATGGTCATGGAACCGTTTAAAACATGCATAGTTTTTTTAGGTTGTCTAGAATCTCTATGATCTCGTTCGTTTCTTTGCTGCTTCCATGGCTGTAGCGCGCTGGGTTTGCGTTTTTACAGGTATGCCTGGCAATCCGTTCGTGCTGTCAAAATGGGCAGTTGATAACAACACACAGGCCAAAACATAAACATATATTCCGTGTCGGAACGTACTTTTCC
>JACXGM010020344.1:7638-17960 GCA_016801145.1 Umbra pygmaea | reverse complement strand
TTTTGGTAATCAAAGGGTCCCAGTAATGACTTAAAGCATAGTTTTCCCAGGTAAAATCCATCTTGAATGTAAAAATAGCATTTTCTTACCGGACTTTTAAATCTACTCATAAATAAATGAAAAACCGAGTGTATTTTCCATGCACTTCTGAACTAAAGACGGATGTAAAAAGTGTCCAAAAGCTTAACAATTTCGGCATGTACATCATCCTTATGAAACAGAGATCTTAAAAATGTGCAAGATTAACAATTTTAACTGAAGACTGACCGAGATAATTCAGGAAAGATCTGTGTTGTTCGTCTCAGGACCCGGATGTAAACGTCATCACGGTGCATTTTTTCTAAAAATATAGTTTTACAAACATAGCTATAGCTCATTGGCTGTTCACTCAATCAATCTAAAATGTCAGACTTATGTGGCCAGCCCCTTAACAACATGATTTGAATTGGATCCAGTATCTATCTTAATATGTAGCTTTGTAGGGTTCTTTCAAAGAGGATGTAGAAAAATAAAAACAGAAAATAATTATACATTTTCTTTATTTCATCCTGTGCCATATTCACTGTGTATATTTGTTTGAAATGAATTTTACATATATATATATATAAGTTTATTGAATAGGATAAACCCCTTGAGATTAACCATCTCGTTTTTGAGGGGGTCCTAATTTACAATACAATACAAAACAAGGGACAAAGCAAACACATTACAATAAAATAATAAGACATGAACAGTACCACAATAAACACACTACAAAGAAAGAAAAGTAAAAAAAAAATAAATAAAAAAAAATTAAAAAAAAATAGAAAATCGATAAATAAATAAGTATTTAGAAAATACAACCACAAATGCAGTGGAAAAAAAAAATAAACATAAAAAATAAAAATGTAACATAATTAATTATAATTTATAAACAGGTATAGCATCAACTGAAACATGAACAATTAAGCTCGAAATAAGAAGACAAACTATTTTTAAATAGGTAAAATGATGTTAAAGACCATATGTTTGATGGTAAGTTATTCCAATCTGAGGGAGCCTTAAATATAAATGCTCTCTTTCCTATTGCTTTTTTGACTATTGGAGTGAGAAAAAAGTATTGTGTAGAATGCCTAAGGTTATGTATGGAAAAATACGGTACAAGAAGCTGTTGTAGATATTGAGGATAACTAAAATGTACACATTTAAATATAAGTTGTAGCCAGTGTATGTGTCTTCTTATGTTTAGTGAGGGTATCCAAAAATGTCAAGGTCTTTTCTTTAAAAAAACATCAACCATATGTTTGTACTTGCCTCAGGTCCAGTGTAACAAGAGTTTAACTTTGGGTATGTTTTTTTAGGCAGAATTTGACAATTAGGGGGCGAGGCTTAAGAGGTTAAACTTTAACTTAAATCGTCACTAAAATCCTTTCTTCTCTTGCTCCCTCCCTGTACCTTATTGCCCACTTCTTCTCCTTCAATTCCTTTCTCCTCTTGCTTCCTTCCTCATTGTCTCCTCTTGTCTCTCTTCCTCTCCATGTCCTCTTGCTCACTCTCCTTCCTCTTGCATTATTCATTTTCCCTCTGCTTTCTTCTCTTCCTTCCTTTAATTAAAATTGAAAACCTTGCGGTTCATCTTCAGTAGGAGTTGTTTTTCGAAATTGCGAGAATCCAGCCATGCTCTTTGTGGGCTGAAGACAAGTCCTGCTATGCTAAATATTCATTCACAGGCTGCAGAGGCAGGTAGAGGTGTATTCAGCTTCACTGACAACTTGAAGACCGCAGGGAAGGACTTCAGCAGAGGTGTAAAAAGTATTGGAGAATGACACTTGAGTAAAAGTACAGATACTGTGCTAAAAACCTACTCCAGTAAGAGTGAAGTCACCTACTGGATATTTTTCTTGAGTAAAAGTATTAAAGTATCTGAATTTAAATGTAATTAAGTTCCAAAAGTAAATATGTGATGTTAAATGTGATCTTAAGTACACAAAGTAAAAATTGTGTAAATGCATAAAATAAATGGCAAAAGCCATAGCTCTCATATCTGAATTCCAATCACTTGTTGAGGAGGTCTAGTTGGTGTAAATAATTCAGCAATCCAGACATTATTTATTTTAAATGATAAGGAGTTTTTTAAATACATTTTGACTGGATTGTATGACAATGATATCTGAAAGGTGTGATACAGTACCTATATACTACATGTTTTAGTTTCAAAGTAGTCAAGCCATAATCTGAACCCAAATGTTTGGGGAAATATTTCATAAACGTTTGTAGGACAGTGGTTCTCAAACTTCTCCTCAGGTGCCACCAGCCAGTCCATATACTTAAACTATAACAGAGCGAGCACACCTGATTCAACTACTAATCAACACGTCAGTTATTAGTGAATCTGATCTGATAGTTCAGGGCTACAGCTAAACTTTGTAAACACATCTGGGAGGGATCGCTGGGGAGAGGTTTAAGAACCACTGGTATAGGGCATGGCCATTCACAGAACCACTGGTATAGGGCATGGCCATTCACAGAACCTTTAAACTGCATGTACTGAAATGAGAATAACAAAGGCACCCCAAACACACACAAAACAAATTGCAACTGTGACACACTATTTGAGAATTGTTATTTTGTTATTTTGATTATTTAGTTGACCTACAACATCAATATATTATGATACCGTATATAAAACCATTTAAGTTGTACTATGCAGTCTATAGGTGTATTATTTAATTAATGTTTCATATGATTTTGATTTATTGACAATTTATGTGTGCATTGAAGGGAGAGAAACGTGCCGCATTCTAATGTAAAGAATTTCACAAAACCATTTTGAACCAAATTAAAATGCTTATCAGTAATAAGCAAATGAATAAAATAGGGAATTTAAATTATGCCATATAGTTCTATAGTAGTATACTATATCAGATGTCATATCATTCCCAGTTTCCCTGAATATGATGCCTGACTTGTTGACAACAATAGGCATAATACCAAACATACAGAAATACAGTTATCAAAAAGGCTAGCTAGAGAGGATGGTTTTCAACATAGCCCTTCATAATCTTACATCCTAATCATGGAACAGAAATCTAATATTACATTTAATGCCAACACATTATGATGTGAAGGCAAACAATGTATCGTCAATAAACAACACTATTAGTCCTTTGATATTTAGCTGACTGGTAAGCTAACAAATGCATTGTTTCACTTTGGCCAACCTACAATTAACTTCAGGCTGCTTGGCAAGTTACCAAGTAGATACTACCTTCATGGCCGATTCCAGTCGCTGACATACTGTATCATCTCCCTGCTGAAGGGATGGACTTCATACTGGGTTCATTCAGGCAGAATCTGTCCTCTCGACATGTCACTCTGATTGGCGCAGGCTGTTCCAATGCGCGCTGCACATCAGCTTATGGAATATTCATACATCGTTCCCGCCATCCACACAGCTTCTCTTAAAATTAGAATAGGCTACAAAGTTGTAAGCTAATTGAAATAGCCTATACCAACACTGAACTGCTTGGATACTTAGTTTTTTTAGGGAAAACAAATCACTTATACGTAAATGATGACACTGTCATATATATTAGGGAAATTGTTCTTAGTCAAATTACCTGGTTAAATAAAGGTTAAATAAATAAAAAAATATAAATGTATACATTCAAACCTGATTTACCACAAATTCAAGCTTCTCTTCAATCTGACTTTAATATCCTACAAGATTGGCTTTTACATTATAAATTATTGCTTAACAAAACAGTTATAATAAGTCTTATTATATCATCTTTGGGACCAGACATAAACTTAAATCCAAATCTAGTTCCTGTGAAATAACATGTAATTATGGCACTCCTCTGCTTAAAGTTGATAATGTTAAATACCTTGGTGTATATCTTGATGCAGAACTCTCATTTAAAGTGCATATTGATCATGTGTTACGTAAAGTAAACTTTGGAATTAATGTTCTATATCGATCTCGTAACTGCTTCACTCGCAGTGTTTGTTTAAAACTTGCATCTCAACTTATACTTCCAATTTTTGACTATTGCGATGTTGTATATTAAATGCATTTAAATCTGATCTTGGTCCACTTAACACAGCATATAATAGGCTCTGTAGATTTGTTCTGGGATATGCTGTTCTTACGCATCACTGTACAATGTATGACTCACTCAAATGGCACTCTCTAAGTGTTAGGCAACACATTCATTGGCTTCAATTTATATTTAAATGTATCGATTTAAATTATCCTCCTTATTGGCAAAAGTATCTTGTAACTTTCTCCTCAAATTATGAAATTCGGCACTCTACGCAACTTTACTTCTTTATCCCTCAATTTAAAAAAATAATTGGCAAAAGAGCATTTAAGTTTAAGGCTCCAGCAGATTGGAATAATCTACCTATTGAAATCAGGTCACTTTCACTATTTGGTTTGTATAAACACGCCCTGTCTGCATAATTTAAGACAAAATGCCATTGCTATTAATAGTTTACTTATTATTTATTGTTGGCCACCTTGGCTACTTAGTGGTTGTTCCTTGTTGATTATGCATACATGGGATGTTGTAATTATTATATTTACTTGTGTTTTTTTTTATTGTATTTATTATTTATTGTCTGTATGTACATTGTTGTATTTTTATTTACTGATTTTAATTTATTTTATGTCCTCCCTTTGTTCTTATGTAATGATTGTGTTATATGTTGGGACCCCCTCGAAAACGAGATGATACATCTCAAGGGGTTTATCCTAATAAACAAAGCTGAATCAAATGAGGGGAATAGCTGTAAGCTTATACTGTACCGTACTTCCGTATACTTGGGACCGCACTACTGCTCTTCGTGGGTGGGACTTCACATTGATTTGCTCAATATTAAATGCATGGCTAAAGCGATTGGATAACGACTTAACAGAGATATTAGTAAATAATTTGTTTGCGCATTTCCTCCAATTAATCAAAGTAATTTTCTTAATTTTGTAGCGAGTAACGACTGTGTTTTGGAAAATGTAAAGAAGTAAAAGTATCAATTGTTGTAATAAAATGTAGTAAAGTAAAAGTACAAAGTTGGCAGACAGATGCATTCTCAAGTAAAGTACAGATACATGAAAAAAATACTTAAGTACAGTAACAAAGTATTAATCCTTAGTTACTTTACACCACTGCTTGTTTTAAGGACATTACATCAAAGTTTGATCAGCCTGTCGTGTGGTTTTCCACTTAGATTTTGAGTGTGACTCCATATCCAGACCTCCATGCATTGATAAATTTGATTTCCATTGATCATTTTTGTGTGATTTTGTTGTCAGCACATTCAACTATGTAAAGAACAATGTGTTTCATATTATTAGTTCATATTTTATAGATGGTATCATCTAATCTACAAGTGTCTACCAGGCAAAACCCCACCTTACCTAAAATCATTAATCTCCAGAGCAACACCCTCTCTCAATCTGCGTTCAAGCAGGTTTATAACTCTGGTTGCCACTAAAGCCCGCACCTCCTTTATCCATTTCTCCTCCCAATTCTCTGCTGCTAATGATTGGAATTTTCTACAAAAATCACTGAAGCTTGAATCCATTGTCCCGCTTACCACCTTCAAAGCACTACTAACTAATCTACTGTCAGACCACTGCACATGTTAATCCCACCCAACCCTCTTCTGTCATTATGCACTTTGCACAATCTGACCAGCATAGCTGTCTGTATATTTTGCACACTCCCCCTCCCACAGTCCCGGTCATTATGCCACTTACCATAGTGTTATTTACGCACAGCCACTTTGTTCCTCAACAATTGTACCCATCTACCTCAGCGTCTACTCTGCATTTTCTTCTTCTTATAACTGTCTGTATTGTACAGCGCCAAGCGACTGTATTCACCAATCATCTACCTCCTTGTATTGACATCTGTTGAATTACTTGTACAAATGCCTTATTGTTTGAACTGCACACTGTATTGTTTATTGTACATTCACTGTTTTGTTATCTGTTTTAACTATTTATTGTGCACTCCTTGTCTTGTAATTTTATGTGTAACTTCTTGTTGTCTGTACCTCAACGCTTTTATCTTGGCCAGGTCACCATCTCAAATGAGAAAATGTTCTCAACGTGCCCACCTGGTTAAATAAAGGTTAAATAAAATAAAAAATATATATATTTAGATCTAGGATTTGTTATCTTAGTGATCCCTTTATTTATTATTATTTTTTTGTGATCCCTTTATTGATTTTTAACGATGCTCTAGATGTGTTTAATACATATAGCATACCCCTGGATCTGACAATGATACATAAATATTGTACGACACATAACGAGGTGAAGGCTCAATCAAATATGTATGCTCGTATCATATAAAACCAGCACAGGTCATAGGATGGTAATTTTGTGTCTAATTAATTAAGAAAGAGGAGAGCATTGTAGAAGAAGCCAATTAGATTACGTTTAAGACATGCAACCTTTTATTCTCTTGCAATTTATAGACACCAAATACCTTCTTCCACAGCATTTTATCTCCAAGTCGACCCTCTATACAGCCTTCCCATAGGCTAATACTTCAAAAGAATTATAAAATTGGCCTTTCTTTAACTCTAGTTTTTTAGTCACACCATCAATCTCTCGACCTTTAGCATCTGCTGACCAACACTTAAAGCCTAAAATCTGACAAAGACACTTACTGGAGCCTTCTTCCATCCCTTTGACTACTTATCTATCGCCCAAATGTCACAAAAGCTCTAGGCTCTAATCCTTTCCTGCATCACCCCAATGTAAACACACAAACATTCATTTTACTCACATTTTGGGGCAAGATAAAACAGGCTTCCAACATTTTACATTCATAATCCTGTTGATAATGGTTACATTCATAACTTCAGTCTGCAAAATAAATGATTCAATCTTCATCTGCTTGTTTAAACCTCTCCGAAAACACCAAACATGACAAATGTACTGCAACACATTTACAGATACAGTCAAATAAAAGCCACTCCATTAATTTAAAATACCATTTGAACATTGTCTATGTTACAGTTATTTATCATTTTTCTCACATTTATTACTGTTTACTGCAATGAACTTCCTCAATAAATGCCTATATCTTCTTCTCTCCTCCATTACAGGAGTTAATACTCACAATAACACTCGCCAACCGTTCCGGAGCACTGGGGTTAAATAGGCATCTTCATTACTCATTACACACCAGTGTGGGTAGTGCCGCATTCATGTGCAATTAGTAACAACCTGCGTTGTTTATTTATCCACTGGTTTGAATACATTTCCATTGATAATAACCCATTACAGTATGCTGACAATGAACCGATCGCGAAGCTGTGATGGGTGATGGGTTCATCGCCTAGAAAATGCCTCCACATACAGTTGAGCTCATAAGTAATTGTGAAATTTCAGCATTGATTTTGACAGTATGACTGTTCATGCAAACAATCTGACTGTTATGTAAGGATAGTGATCATATTATCACATACTGTAGTTGTTTGGATCCTTAGGAAACCATATTGAAAACAGAAATCACCCAAATGGCACCTAATCAACAGTTTACATACCCTTGAATGTTTTGCCTTGTTACAGACACACAAGGTGACACATACAGGTTAAAATGGCAATTAAAGTTTAATTTCCCACACCTGTGGCATTTTCAATTGCAATGAGTATATAAATTGTCAATGAGTTTGTTAACTCTCATGTGGATGCACTGAGCATGCTAAATACTGAGCCATGGGGAGCAGAAATGGACTGTCAAAAGACCTGCATAATAAGGTACTCAAATTGCATAAAGTTTAAAAAAGATGTAAAAAAATATCCACGCCTTGCAAATGCCCATCAGTAATGTTCAATCACTTATTGAGAAGTGGAGGATTTGTGGATTTCTTGATACAGTTGTTGATACCAAGTTCAGGTAGACCAAGAAATATTTCAGCCAAAACTGACGGAAAAATATTTCGGGATACAAAGAAAAACTTACATGTAACCTTGGGA
Source organism: Umbra pygmaea (assembly GCA_016801145.1). Lineage (NCBI taxonomy): Eukaryota > Metazoa > Chordata > Actinopteri > Esociformes > Umbridae > Umbra > Umbra pygmaea. The sequence continues at coordinate 9,985 of JACXGM010020344.1, read as the reverse complement.
GACATACAGGCTGCTCTGGAAAAAGATGGCAAGGTTGTTTCAAGGTGCACAATATGATGATAATTGAACAAAAATGAGCTGCTTGGTCGAGTTGCAAGAAAGAAGCAACAATATGCCCGACAACAACTTCACAAGCCTCACAGCTTCTGGCACACTGTAATTTGATGAACCATTGCTTCCTGGGTACACTGGCGCGCTTTGGCTGCCGCTCCTTGCACTGTTTTTTATTTTAAATATTGATGCAGGTTCTTAACCTGCTGTTTTTAGTTTTTTCACTTTTTGCAATGTTGCGGGAAGATTTTACCATTGGTTTATTGCTTATATCTGTTTGCGTTCTCTGGAGGACTCTTGAGCCTTATCGTAGGAGTTTAACCTGTTGCCTTACTTTGATCTTTCGCTGCTTTGGGACTGTCCTGGACTCAGAGCATGGCTTTAAGGTACACCACAAACCAGTTGTTGAACTTCCATTTACAAAAAGATGCTTATGAGCGTTTGTTGTAACACTGGCCTGCTGAGACAAAGACATTACATACATCAGAGTTCTGGATGCAGTTATGGCCTTTCTTCCTCTAGCAACATCTGCATGCCTGTGTGTCGGCGGCTGGCAAAAAGAGCATCTCACATTGGTGCAGACTTCAGTAATCTATCCTCGCTCGTTCGTTTGGAGTTGCATTCTTTTTTTTAATTATTAGCATTTCTTTTTCACAACACACATTTACATATATACGTACAGTGCTTTGAGAAAGTATTCGGCCCCCTTGAACTTTTTGACCTTTTGCCACATTTCAGGCTTCAAACATAAATATATGAAACTGTATTTTTTGTGAAGAATCAATAACCAGTGGGACACAATCATGAAGTGGAACGAAATTTATTGGATATTTCAAACTTTTTTAACAAATAAATAACTAAAAAATTGGGCGTGCAAAATTATTCTTATTATTATCATAAGTTAAAACTTTGTAGCGCCACCTTTTGCTGCGATTACAGCTGTAAGTCGCTTGGGGTATGTCCATCAGTTATGCACAAAGGTGGCAATAATCCAATAGCACTTTATTTTAATAGAAACAAAACACTGCCATGAGGGGCTAAGCGTATACAAATCTAAACATATAGGAGACACCGGAACAGGACACGTAACAGGATACATTAACCGACAAGAGACACAACCAAACACTCAACCTAAATACACTTGCTAACGAGACACAAACTCAACACACCTGGGGCAATGACGTAACCAACACACAGGGAAACTATGTCAACGACAGTATACAAATTAGAAAGGATATAACAGACATCACTAAAGAGACACTAGGGGGAACCAAAACATAACAAAACACATAGGGTAGAAACCTAAACAGGAAACACACATACAGGACAGAAATCAAAACACACAGGGCAGTAACTTAAACACTAACCAGTCCCCTTGTACAGCTCATCCAGGGCTGTACGTTACAGGAAGAGGTAAAAAGGTGAACACATTTGGTTCTCACACACAGTACTTTATTGTAAAGATGGACATACAGGGCCAACATAGCCATGGAATAATGTAGGTGTGTTACTAGTATTTTGGTTATGTTCATATGTCATATAGTAACCTTACACTGCTGCTCAGTAATAGGGACATACTGATGAGAAAACACCTAAACACTCTTTCATGGCAGCAGGGCAGAATTTTCATATACTATAAAAAAATCTAAAACAAAATATTGTTGAGACACCTGAAGAATTTGGTTTGCTGATGACAGAATACCAGTCTCAAAATGAGTAATGACCATAAACGGGTCCATTGATAATTAATATTGAAGCCTGATATAAAGAAGTACACATTGTGATTGAATGCAAAGTACTTAAGGGTTGGATAAATGAAGGCAGTTTAGTATAACGTTTTCAAATGAATATATTACATATTTGCATGCATGTGTTTAGGTGAGAGAGACCCAGCAAAGACCCAGCTGTCAATCAAGCTCGGGGTGTGGAGGAAGGGGGGAGAGGATGGGGAAATGGGGGCGCTGTTTCTCACATTTCAATTTATTTCACTGTTTTACCTACTGCAGCTTTAAAGGTACAATATGTAATATCAATCAAAACAATAACAAAATACACACTTTGCATTAAAAGCAAACATCACTATACATATATTATATATATATATATTTCTTAGTTGTGTACTTACATTATCCTAAATGTTTCCACTAACTTTCAAATCCAGAGAAATTTGTAATATAATTCGAAGACACGGGACGTTTCATTTTGTCGCCCGTAAATGGCGTCATATAACCTGTGACTGCTCTAGTTGTTATAAGATCCAGGGAGCCGCCAAACATAACGTGAATAAAGTTATAAT
>JACXGM010020343.1:0-17837 GCA_016801145.1 Umbra pygmaea | reverse complement strand
CATTAGCACCTGTCTGTACATGTTGTTTAAAGGAAGCCATTAGCACCTGTCTGTACATGTTGTGTAATGAAAACAAATAGCACCTGTCGGTACATTTTCTGTAGAGCACAGCATATACTATGGTGAATGTAAGGTCAGAACAGAATAGCTAAACATACAGGGTCAAACTCCACCTCAGGCTGCACCCACCCTTCCCCCTATTCTGGAGCAAAGTGAAGCAGCAAAGCATAGGCCTTAGGTTTTTCAGACGTGCTATGTGTGTGCGCCAGGTTAAACTCTTGCTGTCTCTGGTTTTCCCTAACATGAGCTCTCCTTGCCAGTCTCAGTGACTGACACCTGGGAAGCGGATTCTAGGCAGTGCTGACAGCTATGTTTCTTAGCAGACATCCTCCTGTAACACTGTGTTCTGTTTCACCCCTGACCTCTGCCTCAACAGCTGTCCTTTACATGCACAAAATGTCCCTGACCAGAATAGGTGTTCAGGTTCTATCTCTGCCCGGGTTTAGAAGGTGAGTGTTGTGTTGTAGAGCACAGGTGCTGCTTACCCTGTTTACTTGTGTCAGGCTCTGGGCTGGAGGGGGCAGGGCCTGGGGGAGAAGGGGAGGCAGTGTGGGCCAGTTTGTCTCTGTCCTGGGGGCGTGTCTTGGAGGTCTCTATGCCTTTTATCCTCCGAGCATGGCGGTTCCCCTTATAATGGGCCTCAGCCTGACTCTGAGGTAGAGACACGGGAGGAAGAGGTGGGACATCATTATCAAAATATTATTAACAGTCAAACACGTCACAACAAATGTTGTTGCTGATAGATTACAAATGACATTCTTATAGGTCAAAAACCTGAGCTATTTTCCATTTACCTAATATCCGCCTACATCAATGATGAAATAAAAGCCTCTTGAAGTAAGATGTAAGCAGAACCAGCCAGCCTATCAGAGGTTGTGGTGGGGCTCTCACCATGTCACCAATAATCTTCTGACATTCCAAGTTGACAGGGTGTAGGGGCTAAGTTTGTTTCTGGACAGGTGACTGGGGTGTCTGTTTCTGGACAGGTGACTGGGTGTAGGGGCTGTTTCTGGACAGGTGACTTAGTGTAGGGGCGGTTTGTACACAGGTGACTGGGTGTAGGGGCTGTTTCTGGACAGGTGACTGGGGTGTAGGGGCTGTTTCTGGACAGGTGACTGGGTGTAGGGGCTGTTTCTGGACAGGTGACTTAGTGTAGGGGCGGTTTGTGGACAGGTGACTGGGTGTAGGGGCTGTTTCTGGACAGGTGACTGGGTGTAGGGACTGTGGTTTGTTGTTGTTGCCATTTGTTGGCAAACTAAACAAGAAACACCTCATGAAAACTGTTGCAGTTTTCAAGCTGATTACCTACACATCTAAATATAATATATATTTAAAGAAATAAAGAAATAGCAGTTTTGCATCTTAAATTCTAAAATTGTAAATTTTAAATCAGAAAATACAACAGTAATGTGTCGACAACATGATTGGTGTACTGAGTACTGTGGCAGAGGAAGATTATGGGATGCAATGGTGGTTCCTTTTCTTTAAATTACTCATAACTGAACGGCGCCTGTAATGATTATTGAGTGGGATCATCTCAATTAGCCCCTGGGGTGTAAGGAAACAGATGCAGCGTCTGCTGCTCAATGAGAAATATGTAGGAATTGTAACCGTGTGTGTGAGCCTGTGTGCGTGTTTTAGTGGGCAGCTGCAAGGCTACACAGAGCGACGGGTGATGGAGGCTGCACAGGGGCATCAGCGAGGCGAGGGGGCCACAGGGACGTGTAAGGGATGCCTGCCTAAGCCCCTGGCACTAATTCCCAAACACAGAGGTACACTTATAGCCTCAATCCTGATTGGTGATGACAGAGAAGCAGATTTAGCCCTGTGTCTGTAACCCAACTCCATGTAAGGTCTTAGACTGCTGCGCCCCAACATATCAGACTTCAAGAGGAAGGTTGAAAAGACAACCCTCAGCGAGTGTCTGCTCCAGGTCGGAGCTCCAGAGACTGACGCACTGACTGAAGCTTTCCCCTCCCACTGCTCACTCTCTCTCACTTTCAGATAATAAACTCCTCATTGCAGTTTCTCTTTGATGATCCTCTCCAAGGGAAAGCTGTGGTTCTGAAGCGGGGTTCGCTAGCCTTCACTGTTCAGGTCTTGGGGGATCAATGAAGGTCAACTATCAATTACAAGTGAAAAGAGCTCTGAGGTGGTCCGGCCAGACTGAGTGGAGCAGAGGAAGTCGAGAGCTAAAAAGGAAGGATGGATGATATATTTGGGGTCATGATGGTGAGAAGTGAATAGTAAATCATGTTGTTAGAAATAAGATGTAAGATGACTAAAAAAGGACCAGAGGATTTCTTTCAACGAGAACAGAGTGTCCTCAAATCCTTGTATCTCTGAGCAGGATGCAGCTTTGATGTTTTATCTATAAAGCCGCCGAGCCATAAGCACCAGAGCGGACTGGTCTAGTGATCAGCCCGCAGGCTACCGCACGGAGGAGGAGAAGGAGGAGAGGAGGAACGAGACACAGTTAGGATGCCAGAGAGATGGAGAGACAGGAACAAAGAAGGAAAAGGAGCAGGATATCTCTTAGGGACTAACTGTGCCAAAATGAGAGAGAGGGAGAGAGAAAAAGACAGAGTGGAGGGAGAAAGTGTGTGTCCTTCAGTGTAGTGCTGCAGTACAATCCAGTGCTGCACAATGAAGAGGCATGTGACGTCAATCTTGCAGCATAGCCGGCCGGCGATAAGCAATGACAGCCCAATCTGTCCTCTGTGGATGGTGTCTGCTTGCAAAGTGATAATTACCCCATGTGGCCGCGCACACATTTCATTACTGTTGACCAAGAAGTGTTTAGATAAGCTGCAGTTACTGCATGGACCGACAGAAATTATCATTCAGTTTGAAGGTTGTGTGGAAAGTAGTAGAGGGTTTTTGAAACGCAGTATTGATGTAATGAGCATACAGCGAGCAGACTTGTAAACTGGTGGACAGAGGACAGTGTTTCCCCCGTGGACGTTTTTGAAGGCAAGAGACGAACTACTGCCATACATTGCTACGGGCCGACAGGGAAACGCACACAGCGTTTAAGACTACACATTCACTTTCAAAAACATTGTGACAGAATGTGACAACTTCTGCGTGTTAGTATTGTCCTGGGTCTGTTCTGTTTCCACGCACCACCACCACCCAAACTGAAACGTTTGTGAGGCTTTATACTTTGGCACGTGTGAATATTTTTAACCAGGCTTGTGTGTCAAACTTTGAGGTGATAGTTACAGCCATTAACGCTGAGTTTCCGGTTTAAGAGATCACAATTGCCCACCTGCTCTCTACAGTATGCCACAGACATGAACTGAGAGGTTCAGCCATCTAATTAACAGAATTCTATTTAGCCTCCTACATATTGCAACTATGTAACTGTAAATGCTTCGTAGTGGTCTAATACCCATGCAATTAAGTGATATTGACTGCCATATGGACATTATTAAAAAATGTAACTTAAATAAATCTTACTTTTTTGTATTAGTGATCAAATAATGTGTTTGTGATGAGAAAGGAAGGTGGTTTATGTGAACAGAAAATAAAAAATATTTCGCCTTGCGGGCCTTGACAAAACAATCAAAGCAATAAAACTGAGTGATGGTTTATGTGATGATTTCCCATCATCATGTGTACAGAGCAGAGTGCGTCTCTCGTTATGCAAGACAGTTGGTGTTATATCAGCTGTCAGACACACCATTTTCTAATGTGAAGGATCCAAGTTTCCTTTTCCATGTCAAAGGAACAAACAGTTAATCCTACAATGAATATGGTGGAATATGGTTGTACGAGGAAGACGCTTGTTCTGGTTTGGAGCTCTGGTCGTGAATGACTACTGTCCCCTGCATCCAATCACCAGGTCAGTTCTGCATCTCATTGAGTCACATTTACATGCACCAAAAAATTTATGCATATCACCTTCTGGCAATACCCAAGTTCTCAACCGGCCATCTTTATTTCATTTTGACCTATAGTCCGCAGGCCACCTCTAGCAGCTCTTTAATATTTACAACCACATTCAAGGGAAATGTGAACAAAATGGTGTCAGAGAGATGGTGCATGATGTTCCCCAAAGGCTAAATCAGGAGCAGACACAACTGACCTGAAACCTGTTTCAGCAACCCAGCCAACCATTGATATTTAGGTTATGACATGTTGTATTGCATAAATGGATGTGAACCAATGAGACCGATGGATGGATGAATGGATACTGAATTGAATGGTGCCTTACCTCTGAGTTGAAGCGTATCTGACAGATATTGCAGGAGATAATGGGTCTTTTGGTCTTCATTACGGGGGGGCCAAAGGTGTGGTTCAACACTGCCTTCTGTACCGGGTCCATCTGAAAGGAAGGGGGGTGGTAGACGAGAAGCAAAAATATTAGGTAATCATGTTAGGATAGTGGTAGCGAAGGTGGGCATTGTAACAAAAGCCTGTGAGAAAGGCCTGTTTCGTGGGGAGCTTGATTTAAATGTGCTGATATTTAACCAGGGTTAACAATAAATCCATTAACCACCGGGTGGGATGTTACAGTGAGGTGGGAAGAATGAAAGTTATCTGTCAGAGACAGACAGACAGAGGTTTCACCTTGGCGGTTGGGGGATTAGAACCAGTGAACTTTCAGACACTTACCACTAGGCCACCTTGTCACATCAAAAGAGGGTGAGAGAGAACAAAGTGAGTTTTCGAGAGAGAACAAGAGAGAACGTTTTAGACAGAGAGAGAACAAGAGAGAACGTTTTAGACAGAGAGAGGAAGTGAGAGGGGCCTGATCGATGAAGGCACCAGTGTTTCTTAGCAGCAGTTGGCAGAGATATTTGCTCCTGGGTCCTGGGTGCTGTTCAAACACTTTTACTTTATAGTGGTGTTAAAGGGCCCTGATTATAGACACACTATATACATTATATTACTTTGTTTTTGGCTTCTGTGTCCAGGAGCACAACAATTAATCTCTCCATATTCGCCTGACTACCCTCAAACAGCCCTAAACAGCTGACCTCTATGTTCTAAGTTAGTGTCAATATGACCATGCAACTCATCCACACCAAACAGATTTGATTTAATGCCATTGATGCCCCCTCTTGCCCCATAGTGCTAAGGCTTCCCTGGTTGTCAGTGCATGACCCCTCTGTTTCTTGGCCCCGTAGGTCCATAGATGAGTGGTCGCGTGAGTGACTGGGAAAGTGTGTTCCGATATCACTAAGGGCAATGTTGGCCTCCCACATCCATTTTCCGATTGACTACTCGGACCTGTCACGTCTTTTTTAAAAACAAAGGCATCTAAATGACCACCTCATCTGCCCTGGGATTGTGCCATAGACCTCCGGCCAGGTTCCGTACTGCCCGGGGGTCACATGTACCCTCTGTCATATGCTGAAACCAAGACGATGGCAAGAAATTGAGGCTCTTGTTGCCAGCTGATGGTCAGGCTCTCCCACTGTGCATCCCTGCAGAGCTTTAGTCTCAGAATCACTACAGCAGCGTTCATTCACTTTCATTTTATTTTTGTAAAGATAAAATATGGAGGTCTATGCCCATGGTTATGCTCCACCCAGTCTCTTGTCGAGACAGCACAGAGCATAACTGCCCAAGAGCACAACACACAGGGGAGCAAGGAACACTGCCAACAAGTGAGTGCATAAACTAAACCAAACAACAAGCCACAACAACCTAACGTACCCAGAACAGGGAATTTATTTACAAGATCGAACAAGCAGCAAGCAGGGGCAATCAATCGATATCAACAAACAATGTATACTGTGTACAGTTTACAACGATCAGGCATAACATTATGACCACCTGCCTAATATTGCCTAATATTGTGCCGCCCTAAACAGCAGCCCCATACGCATGATGCAAGGTGTGTTCTGGCACCTTTCTAAGTGTAAGGATTTGAGTGACTTTGACAAGGGACAAAATTAACCAAATTCGCACGCTGCTTAGTCAGGGAAGCATCCCCAACGTTCGCGTCATGCTCCTATACCGTCGTGCAGGCGGGAATGTCAGAATACAGAACCAAAAAGTCATGAACCAATTTAACAATGTCAAGTATTTGGATGTCATCCAAATGGACAAGATGTGCTGGCAGGGATAAAAGCATTTCAAAATTACACAGATGTGAACTCTTCCTCCACGACATCAACAACAGAGCCTAGAAACAGCACGGCTGAAGCCACGGTGGAGAATGTTGGCCCTGCAATCCCGCCTTCTTGGTGGTTAACTCTAGCCTGGTAGAGCTTTAGCATGTTGATGTGACACACCACGTTGACGTCTCTGGTCCAGAGTTTTAACCACATTCATTTTTTTTATTATTTTTCACAACATAGGGACCAGAGAAGCAGGCTGAGAGTGATGAGCCAGGGAGAGGTAAAAGAACTAGTAAAGGGTCTTTATCCGTCTCTGTACAGAGGCCAGTGTTTCCTTTGCTAGAGTGCAAAATGCATTTGCTCACAGAGGCTCACATTATCCTATATGTTATTTGGATGCAAAAAAAAACTAAAGGAACACCTATATCCCAGTGTTTTCCAGTGTACATACAGTAATTGCGTAACATCATCTTCAGGGTCTGGTGCCATCTTCAGGATCTGGTGCCAACTTCAGGGTCTGGTGCCAACTTCAGGGTCTGGTGCCATCTTCAGGGTCTGGTGCCAACTTCAGGGTTTGGTGCCATCTTCAGGGTCTGGTGCCATCTTCAGAGTCTGGTGCCAGCTTCATGGTCTGGTGCCATCTTCAGGGTCTGGTGCCAACTTCAGGGTTTGGTGCCATCTTCAGGGTCTGGTGCCATCTTCAGAGTCTGGTGCCAGCTTCATGGTCTGGTGCCATCTTCAGGGTCTGGTGCCATCTTCAGGGTCTGGTGCCATTTTCAGGGTCTGGTGCCACCTCAAGGGCACCTTGACTTTCAGAATGGTATGCGTTAGACACCGTACTAGTGATGGCAAAGGGTTTTTAAGACTTGAACAAAAAGGTTGGGCATAAAATGAGTGCCTTGATCTGTTTGGATAACCCTAGGGATTCCCAAAGTTGTAAAAAACGTAGTCAGAGTTGACATTACCACCTTTGATGGGCGTTACCAATGCTTTTATGGGTAAATAGGCAACACAGTAAATGCGGAACATGAAACAACCCTACGTCTGACTCCTTTCTACCACCCCCAACCGCTACAATTCAACATAGAGATAAAGAAAACAGTATGCCTGAGAAGTTAAATGATCTCTTATATTGTACAAGATAACATATTATGTAGCAGATTTTCAAAGAAATGCTAGTGAAGTGTTCCCATAGTTGTGAATTTTACAATAAGGCCATCCATCCATCTATCCATCTTCTACACTGTTCAACCAATTGAGTAAATGTGGAAGTGGACACGCAATGACATTTAGGTAATTTAGCAAACCAGAGATAAAAAATACTGATGATTATCCTATTTTAATTATTGTATAACTACCTGAACCCCATACATAAAAAAGGACACACTTTCAAACAGCTCTACTGAACCTTGAGTGCATCTCAGAGAAAAGATTTGCTTGTGGCCCAAACTGCCTCAACAGCTGTTTTTGAAAGAACACAAATTCGGAAGTACATACTGCTGAAGAAAACTGATCTCACAAAGCCAGGGAAGTTCACAAATTGACTCCAGTGGTGTTGAAACACATTACTACGATCAGATTTCTATTTCTAGTTATCACAGTCCGTTCTATTCACAAATGGCTTTACTGTCAAAGGAAGTTCTGTTTTTAGGGGAACTGGAAAGCTAGACCCTTACATCCTCAATGGACATAATATGGTGACCATGTGGAGTTGACTGAAGCCAACTCAGAAAGCTGATATTTATAGTGTTCCCTAACCAAAATTGCCCCAAACAGAATGCATGAATTTACTTAGGTCTCTGAACACAGTCTTCGTAACCATGACAGTGGCTGGGTGTTTCTCCACTCGGCAGCCAAGCAGACAGAGGTTTTATTCAACTTTTAATTTCTGACTGCCGCTGTTAACTTGTACTGCAAAATCATAGCCTATTTAAACTTTCATCTTCTAAATCACAGACAAAAGGTATAATTACCCTCCCATGTGGTTAAAAACATTCACTAGCTTTAGTTATACTTCTCATTCTTAATCTGGATCTCCTGTAATTTTAGTAAGCAGGCTAAGAGCAGCTCTTCACCAGAACTAGTCTTTTTAATCTGATGTTGCCTTCTTCCCTGCTTGTAATATTTCTCAGATGCTGCTCTCATTTGATTGACCTGATTATTTAGCCCTCGTCTCTGTAGTGTATTTGTTAATCTGATATTACACGTGAACAGCCAAAAAAAACCTGGCAGCTCTTTGAGCAAACATTCCAAAAATAAACAGTCTATATGATCAATAACAGTAGGCAGCCTAAGCACTATACTTGTGGTATTTTTTGCTACACTATGTTTGATGAATACCCATCATTAAGCTAAAAACTGCAATTGGCTTTTGGTTAAAAAAAATGTTAAATTGCTGGTCAAGCATAGATGTCTGGTTGATTGTCACAAACTCCCAATCTGACTTGACTGTCTTAACCTGGTACGGTATGTCAACATAACTACATACAATCATGAACTTACAGCACTGTATTCTATGAAACAGAATGTCTAATATGAGGTGATCGTTTAAACGTTAGTTTCATTAACTATCATCAGCTAAGAACAAACAAGCCTTTCCAGTCTGCCATGGCTGCTGTCAACTCTCGGTGTGAGGGATAGATTTTTACGGAAGGTCATACAATCGCCTTGGTCCCAAACCCTGACTAAACCACAAAAGCATAACGGTGGTAGAAAACACATGGTTCTCTAAAGTGGTGCCAGTGTGGTTCAGAGGTGCATATGCTCTTATTTCAAAACAGGTCGGAGTCACACTTGAAATGTTAAAAAGGTGAATATACAGCGGATTCATTATAAAATATATATAGTATCTTTTAACTGGTGACATGTAAGAAGTATAGCGTGCAAGCGTGAAGAGACACAAATGACTGTGACATTCTTCCAATGTGTGAGAGTTGGCCCTCTACTTCATTCTAATGTTTAAACAGGGCACCATGGCCCTGGGAGGGATTTCATGTTTAATTTAAAAAGACACCATTCATTTAAATCTCAGCTTTAATACTGCTATGTTTTTTCTTTGCCTCAAAATTTGAGAAAAGTAACTTTATAGCTCAATTAAACTTATATTCTTTTAAATCTATTTAAATGTTCAATTGCAGAGCCAAAGTTCATTCAATCATCCATTTCTGTAGCAATAGTAAATCTCCCTTGTATACTATTCTTTACCTCACTGGAGTCGGTCTCTGATTAAGGCTGGTACCCTGATGAATTTCATATTAGAAAAGAAGTGCCTTGCCCCAAAGGATTTGAGAAGCACCAATGTCAATCATCCGTCTGTTAGGGAAGTCCTGCTTAATCTGTGCCCGGAGTATGAAACTGTATGAAGTGAATCATGTAGTATATGAAGTGAATCATGTAGTAGATGATCCAACTCTATGAAGTGAATCATGTAGGAATCATAATGGCAGACTTGCAGAGCACCATCAAGCTGTTCCCCCATTATAGACCCACAATGACAGGTCTTCATAGGAATGGCATTCATTATCTGACTACTGGCAAACTCACCATCACAAATTATTAATCGCTCCTCTGTGAAGTTTTATCACATTATTCCAGAAAGCTGTAGACTGTTATCTCTGAATTGAATACAGTCATCAAGAATTTTTGTCAGTCTGTCCTGAATGATGTCCTCACAGCCTCTTTTATAGCACCCTCTAGAGGTGGTCAGTGTCAATACGCTCCGTCAAATTTAGTAATGACCACTCAGGCAGAGTGGCTATATTGTAAATGTTCTTCCCAATTGAGCGTCTGTAAGTTCTAAGTGAACTGGGGCGGGTTGAGAGGAATTAATGATACTTGTAGCACTGTAACAGGACTGTGTATATACCTGTACTAGTGTGATCCAGTGTGGTGTGAGGGTAAGCTTGTGTGTGCATATCTGTGATCCAGGTTTTACCATACATGTGAGGCTCAGAAGTCCTCACAAAGATAGGAAAACCTGACAAATCTGAACCACAGAACACCACAAGAATAAAAGCTATTTGCAGCTTAGTGGTTAAGTTTAGAGTAAAGTTATTGTAAGAGTTGGGAATAATTTTAGATTTAGGCATCATCGTCAGATTTAGGGATAGTCGTTCCTGCTAAATTACGTTTAGGCATAAAGGTTAGGTTACTAGTGTTAAAGTTAGGGTTAAAGTATATAGAAAATATTTTTCAGTTTTTTTGCTCCGAGCAGGGATGGAAAAGTAAACGTGTGTATATTTGTGTGTTTTTTTGTGGGGGGGTGTATATCCTCCACTTTTTGTCACTGTGCTGCTGACCTTCATGTGTAACCCAATCTGGAAATGAACTGGATGTGGCCGTGTCTAAACACGCTGACTACTGAGAAAGCTGGCTGAGCTTCTTACAAAATTGATTAGCCATAACTCATTGTGTTGCAGTAAAATGCTCGCCTGGGCATTTTTGAATATGCAGAGCTTCAATCTGCCACACAGAGAGCAAACACTTGTCAGCTTATTATTGAGGGTCATTCTATAAAAAACACTACTTCATCAGAATATATTATCTGTCTTTATCCACGAGAATACACCTTTTTAATGCCAGACATTCATTCGAGTGTCCTCTGTCACAAGGACTGAGGCGATGTGGTATATGGCCAGTATTCAACAGCTAAGGGCTATCCTTTGACACAATGCAACATAGAGTTAAAAACCCTAAGGTGCCTTACTGCTATTACATACTGGTTGTAACCAAACACAACAGTAATAAGAAATGCAAATCCATTATATAAAGACTTATATACCATTGCTTTAAGCCAATATGCTATTGTCACTGGAAGACAAGCACATTTTTGCTGACCAGTGAAAACAACTCTAGAACAAAACAAAAACCAATCATGTCAAACAAAATGTTAACATTTGGTCTCAGCTTGATTTTGATTAGTTACTGCACATACAAAAAACTACTTTGCATAATGTTTCAATCTGCAATCATTCATTATTCATACATAAAATAGGTTACTTACATACAGTCAGTTGCTATTTGCATGTTTTTTGCATTTTGCTTTGTAGGTGTACTACTCCATGTAATATTGAAATGTCTTTTTCTTAAAACCAGTAATATGACCCAAAAATTAACTATGTCGTTATTTTCAAAAGCTACAGTAGGTATGAATATAGGACAAGTATTTGTCTAGCCAGTTACAGCTACTTTAACAATTTCCACACAATATTGTTTTTAAACCCACAAGCTTGAAGCAGAAAGCTGTTAGCTAATCTTCTCTATCGGCAGTGCACAAAACATAATCTTTTAATTAGGCCCTGTAGATAAAAGAAACTACTGTGCTGTTTTTTTGTTGACCTAGACAAGGCGTTCGACTCAGTCAATCATCACATCCTTATTGGTAGACTCTGCAGCCTTGGCTTCTCCAATAACTGCCTCGACTGTTTCACCAACTACTTCTCTGACAGGGTCAACATGTTAAATCAGAAGGTCTGTTATCTGGACCTATGGATGTCTCTATGGGGGTGCCACAGGGTTTGATTCTTGGGCCGACACTTTTTTCTGTGTATATCAATGATGTTGCTTGTGCCGCTGGTGACTCTCAGATTCACCTCTATGTAGATGACACCATTTTATACACATCCAGCCCTTCATTGAAATCTGTATTAACTAACCTCCAAAAGAGCTCAACACCATTCAACACGCCTTCTATAGCATTCAACTGCTCTTAAACCCCACCAAAACTAAATGCATGCTATTCAACCGCACACTTCCTGTACCCGCCAGCCTGACTAGCATCTCCACTCTGGATGGGTCCAAACTGGAATATGTGGACACCTACAAATACCTAGGTGTCTGGTTAGATTGTTCACTCTCATTCCAGCATCACATTAAGATTCTCCAATCTAAAATAAAATCTAGGATTGGCTTCCTATTCAGAAACAAGGCCTCCTTCACCTATGCTGCCAAAAAGACTAATTTTTTTTACAAAACTGCCTCTACCTCCCTACTTAAAATGCTAGACGTAATCTATAATAGTGCCATCCTATTTGTTACAAATGCCCCATATAACACCCACCACTGTGACCTATATGCACTAGTAGACTGGCCCTCATCACATTCGGCGCCTGACCCACTGGTATCACCTAATTTACAAGACAATCCTAAGAAAAAACCCTCCTTAGCTAAACTCACTCCTCATCATTGCCTCACCCTCCCGTAACCTGCGCTCATCCAGGTACATCTTCCTGATCAGTCCAAAAGCCCACACCTCCTTTGGACGAAATTCCTTCCAGTTTGCCGCAGCTAGATCTACAGAAGACTCTGAAACTCGTGACCACTCTCCCCCTCTCATCCTTTAAATCACGATTATCAGAGTTTCTGCCTAAACATTGCACCTGCTGACCCCCCCCACATGTACACTTCCTCTCCCTATCTGATCCATTACCTTAGCATTTTGCCCAATAAGCACCTTTGTATATAATTGAACAATATTTTATTCTCAATATATTATTTATCAACTGTTATTTGCACTGTTACTATTTGCACAATCATACCAGAGTGTTAATCTATTATATGGTATTTGCTTGTCACTCTGTATACAAATTTGATCTACCTCTAAATCTCAGAATTATTTGCACTAATTGTACGTTTACTAACATCTACCTCTTTCAATTTTGAATGTATTTTTTATCTTTCTTCCTTACTCGACCCTTTGTGTAATTCTTGTGTATTTGTATTCATGTGTAACTCTGTCTGTACTTGCACCTTTTTGATTTATCTTGGCCAGGTCGCCGTTTTAAATGAGAAATTATTGTCAACGTGCCCACCTGGTTATATTAAAAAGAAGAAAAATGTAATATGAGTGCAGATCCAGCTGGATAGCTTATTTCTTACCTGAAATGTATTCTGAAAAAGATTTTGAAAACTTCTACGGTGTAATATGTAACCCACCACCTATATCTGGGCTTATGGTTACAAAAGTAATTTATCTTTAATTTTTTACATTTTATAAAAGTACAGATTCAGAGCTTTCAAATGGAATATCAATCACTGTAATTGGAGGATCAATGGGACTATAAAGCTAGCTGTGTGACGTGAAGACTCCATTTCTGTTTTTTTCCTATGCTGAAAAAAAACTGTACTACTATAAGCTAGATGTTTTATTTAGATTATGTAAAAATACATCTCTTACCCAGTATCTGGCACTCTTTCTAGGCTCATTCGTGCATGTCCCCATCTTGTTTGTTTGTTTTTTGTTGCCGTCCCTCTAGACCTCACTAGATGGCTAAATCTTTTCTCAATTAATTTCATATGCGAAAATATTTTTGTTTATAAATTTAAAAAAATTAACTTGTTGACCAATCAATTACAAATCTACAAGGACACTGCAGGGCACTAGGATGCATATGCTGCCGCTGGAATGGAACCGATATCTTGAAAACTGCGGGTAGTGATAATGTGCACAAAAAAAAAAAAAAAGAGCAACATATGTTGTGATGATGTGATCCCATAACATGTAACTATATTTTTTTATGAAATTTGTGCAACAATTTCTGATCACATTGTTCGTTATGGCCTTACCATGAGAGGGGGTGGACAGTGGTTCCATTCCAATTCCAGTTTAATATATTTGCGTAATAGTTTTTTGAGTAATAGTTAAAATGCTAACACATTCTCCTCCAAGATTATTATTGGCCTGGTACATTTTACATTTAAATTTTTGTCATTTACCGGACACTCTTATCCAGAGTGAATTACAGTGAATACAGGGACAATCCCCCTGGAGCAACTTAGGGTAAAGTGACTTGCCCAAGGACACAACGACATTTTGCACAGTTGGGAATCGAACCTGTAACATTCCGACTACAAGTCTGAATCCCTATCCACTGAACCATCTAATCCCCCACACATGGTAGGACACATGGAAAGTAAATATAAACCAAAAAATGCTGTAAACTAAACGTAATTGTTCCGTATTAACTCAATCTTACACTCACACAAATATACACAAATATCATATATATACTGTAAACTTTAAGTGGAAGAAAATAATTATTCTTTTTTATTAATGATTGATTTAATAGATTTTTCATGAAATTCATTGTGATTGATGAGAATACTTCATTTTGGGTCAACTATTTAATATTTTGAGCATGTTAGTGCACCAAAATGTCATTTTGGCCAACAGTATTTAGATGTGGGCATGCTTGTTAACTGTTTTGAAAAAATGAATTCTGCACCCAGAATCAAAACTAACCAGTTTATTATTCAAGTCAAAAGGCTGTCACTGTTCAATACTGTGCAAAAGTTCTAGGCAGATGTGAAAAAAATGCTAGAAAATAGGAATGCTTAAAAAAATTGAGATGTTAATAGTTTGTTTTTATCAATTAACAAAATGCAAAGTGAGTGAAAAGAAGATAATCTAAATCAAATCAATATTTGGTGTGAACACCCTTTGCATTCAAAACATCATCAATTCTTCTAGGCACACTTGCACATAGTTTTTGAAGGACCTCGGTAGGTCGGTTGGCCCAAACAGCGTGGGAACCAACCACAGTTCTTCAGTGGATTTAGGCAGCCTCAGTTGCTCCTCTCTCTTCATCTAATCCCAGACAGATGGATGATGCTGAGATCAGGGCTTTGAGGGGGGCATAATACCAGGACTCATTGTTGTTCTTTATGCTGAAGACAGTTCACTGGGGTCAGTGTCATGCTGCAGAAAACAATTGGGGCCCATCAGATGCCTCCCTGATGGTATTGCATGATGGATAAGTATCTGCCTGTACTTCTCAGCATCGAGGAGACCATTCATTCTGACCAAATCCCCAACTCATCCATGCTTCAGTTTTGCCTGCAGGCAGTTCTATTTGAACCGCTACCAATCATTACATTTTATTTTATTTTATAAATCCCTTCTTAGAACAGCAGTTTTCACAAAGTGCTTTGACATACACCTGGCCTGAAACCCCCAAAGAGCAAGCAACAAGTGATGCACAGTGCCCAGGAAAATCTCCCTCCAACTCCATCCATATTGCAATTTTTAACTAATCAGTCCAGAGCACCTGCTGCCATTTTTATGCACTCCAGTTCTTGTGTTTTTGTGCATAGTTGAGTCGCTTGGCCTTGTTCCACATCGGAGATATGCCTTTTGGCTGCAAGTCTTACATGAAGGCCACTTCTGTAGGCCACTTCTGACTTTAATGGACAGTATGGGTGTACCAGGGTCCCACTGTTTTCTGCAATTCTGAGCTGATGGTACAGCTGGACATCTTGTGATTGCGAAGGGAAGTAAGTATGTTGTGTCTTTAATCTGCTGAAGTTAGTTTATTTGGCTGACCACTGTGTCTACAGTCCTCAATGTTGCCCGTTTCTTTGTGATTCTTCAAAAGAGCTTGGACAGCACATCTGGAAACCCCCACCTGCCTTGAAATGTCTGCCTGGAAGAGACCTTGATGATGCAGTATGACTACCTTCTGTCATGTTGCTGTGCTCAGTCTTGCCATGTTGTATGACTAGACAGTAATCTGTCTTCAGCAACCTCACCTTGTTAGATGAGTTTGGCTGTTCCTCACCCAGTTTCATTCCTCCTACACAGCTGTTTCTGTTTCAACCTACATATTGGATTGATGATCATTAGCACCTCTGACGGAGAAGTCCGTCACAGGCTGCGGGAATAATAATAATAATAAATATAATAATAATAATAATACATTTTTTATTATGTTACAAATGTGTAGTGCACTCATTGTTTTATGGAGGAATGTACACTGTAATTGTGTGTAGTCACTTGATTAATTTAGCTTACAATTGGAATGAAGAAGCTTACAACTGGAATGTTTACATGGGAGTGGCTTTCAATACAAAACAAGCCTCTTTATTAGTTCAGAGGGGGGCATTTTTGACTGTAGATGAATGTGTTAGCATGTTGCTATTTGTGCTCTTTGTTTGTGTTTTTGTTTTGCTGCAGTACCTGTTAGTCTGTCTTAAATTATTTTGGGATCACATTGTAAATAAATCAGTATAGCCTTAGGGTCTACTCTACCTGACAGCACCTGTTTGATATTATTGTTTCATCATACACCTGACATATTCCTATAAAATCCCTGACTGTGCAAGTGTATCTACATTAATTGATCCTGTTTTTAAGGCAAAAGGTGGTCACACCAAATATCAATTTGATTTAGATTTTTCTTCAGTCACTCACTTTGCATTCTGTAAATGGTCAAATATAAACTATTAACGTGTCTATTTCCTAAAGAACATTTTGCACAGTACTGTATATGTCCCCTGCATTCTGTTCTGCCTTGTGAGAACATAACCATGTTGTTGTGATCATATCCATGCGGTTGTGATGAAAACCATGTTGTTGTCAACATGATAATGTAGATGTGAAAAGAAACATTGTCATGTAAACATGACAATGTAATTGTGAATGATCATGGCCGCTATGTTTTTGTAAACACTATAACATCTTGCTTTTGTAACACTAACATTTTGTTTTTGTAACCACTATTCTTTTTTGTAAACACTGTAACATTTGTTTTTTGTAAACACTATAATATTTCTACCACTACAATAGGGGTGAATCACCCCTCAATATCCTGTCAGGCTGGAAACTCATTGTGTATGCTTCATCTGTGTGCATTTGGAAATCCGGCCAAATAGAGAGGTGACCCTGTATCTGTGTGTGTGTTTGCGCGTGTGCATGTGTGTGTGTGTGTCATGCATGTCTATGTATATATGTGGGCACCTGATGTCTCCACAAACATAGTAAAAATCTAAATATGGGTCCCCACTATTGAAAATGAGATTTCCAACTAAGGGTTGTAAAAACCTGTAATTCAGCCTAGTTGTGTGTGTGTGTGTGTGTGTGTGTGTGTGTGTGTGTGTGTGTGTGTGTGTCTGTGTGTGTGTGTGTGTGCGTCTGTGTGTGTGCGTATGTGTGTGCCTGTGTGCGTCTGTGTCTGCCTCTGTGTGTGTGTGTGTGGAGCGTGTTACTTACTGTTGAGTAGCTGCTGGTATTGAAGCTCTGGAAGAGGCCCATGCTGTGCGGTGGGGGAGGCGTGTCCAGAGGGAACTGCAGGAACGTCTTCATGTCCAGCGGGGGCGGGATCAAGGTGGGGGTCCTAAGGAAGGCAGGGACCGCCCCCGGACGGTTCAGGCTGCCTAGAGCGAGAGGCCGAGACAGAGACATGCTTTATTCTGTATCTATACGTCACTAGTCTGTTTCTCACTCTACCCCACCGTACACTGTCACAAGTAGATGTTCAATAATCTTGTACTGCGGTGACGATTTGCATTGTAAAAGGCTGATGTGCACTGCTGCAATGCTGACAGGACTCCCCTCAACCACTAACATACAGGAGATGGATTGTGAGAGAGGCTAGCTGTGCACCTGCCAGCCACCTTTACCCATCCACCATGAACTCAGCTCTTCATTCAACACAGACCTCCAGTCTACAGCATCCATTTCCTTCCTTGTCTGTTCCTACAGCCCCCCCGCCCGCCCCCCAGCTCTCTGGCGGTTAAGCAGGGGTGAAAGCTTGCACTTGAGGAGGCTACTGTAACGGACGGGTGGCTAAGCTCTTTAAGCCTCACAGCTGGAGCGCTGCAGATATCAGCTCCTCTATGGGCCTTCCTTGCCTTTTTATCACTCTATCTCATCCTCTCTGTCTCTCTCTGTCTCTCTCTGTCTCTCTCTGTCTCTCTCTGTCTCTCTCT
>JACXGM010020342.1:0-17861 GCA_016801145.1 Umbra pygmaea | reverse complement strand
AAATACAGCAATCTGCAGTAAGTACAACTTAATTTAAGAGGAAAATACAGCAATCTGCAGTAAGTACAACTTAATTTAAGAGGAAAATACAGCAATCTGCAGTAAGTACAACTTAATTTAAGAGGAAAATACAGCAATCTGCAGTAAGTACAACTTAATTTAAGAGGAAAATACAGCAATCTGCAGTAAGTACAACTTACAAGCAGCACAGTGGTGCAAGACTCCGCTATCACGCAAAACGGTTTCTGTGCATGCGCACCGGTTATGTTTTCGCTATTACTGCATGATAGCCACACGGGGATGACAGCATCTACTATGCTGGTTACCTTTTCAGCATACCTAACCTCAATGAATATACCTTGAAACCAGGTGGGACAATAAAGGTAGATCACTTGGCGTTTGCTTAAAAGAGAGGCAGTAAAGCAACTCAAGTCCCAGTGAACAGGACCTGTCTCATGCTGAATGTGTCGGAACCCTGTGATTCATCTAGTGTGCTTCCCTTAGATAAGACATGTTCAAGGCCTACGGGGGCCAAGGAAACCTTGGGGCTGGATTTTGGCCCAGCCTAGAGAAAGTGTCCCCATGGGAGCACAAACTTTCTCAAGGGCCCTAACTGGAGAGCGATTAGGCCTAAATACGTAACAGTGACTTTAGGTCTGGTACAGGCAGGCCGTGGATGTGTTTCCTGTACTGTGAGAATGGAGAATGGTTTGCACATGTATTGTAAACGAAAGCGCGAGAGAGAATTCACACGAGGTAATACATTACACAATGCCGTATAGAGAGAGTTAAACAATTGTACAGCTCAACCATTTACAGAAAACATATATAAAATAATAGGTAAAACAAAATAACCAGGCAAATTCTAAGTCTACTTCACACAGCTGTTTGATAGAGAAGTATATCTCAGTTTAATTATTCAGCTAATTCCTTATTCGGAGACTTGCTTATACCATTGTAAAAACTGTATTTATTTATGTTTTAAAAGTGTGATAACTATACAGTGTTATGTTACACACAGAATCACAGCCAGAAATGCCAAATAATCACAACGCAATTTTTGTTCAAATGGTAAAATGAGAAATAAAATAATAAAAATTGCTATACTAATAGCCATTTATATATAATGCTTGTACGAGTGCATATAAGGGAAAATATATTCAGAATCTTAAGGAAACACGTCAATTCAAGTAAAGTACCAAACTTAACATTGGCTTTTGAATTTCTCCATTTGTGACCCCATCCACCAGCCGGTTTTGTCCTGGATGAGAACTAGCTATTTCTCCTCTCTTATATAGCCTGAATTGGCTTGGTTTTAAGCAGGCTGGGGATAGATGGGCACAAACAAAACTGTGACATTTGTGGTCTGGCACGGCATGGCACGGTCCTGCAGTGGAAAAGTAGCATAAAATAAAAGAATAAGTCAGGAGACAGGAGAAGTTCATGTACACCATTTCCAGTATTGTACAGTAATGTACCCACGGACTGTTCCAGGCCATTACATGTTACTCTTTTAGGCCATATCAGACACACTGGAACTCAGTGCAAATTTAACAAAAATGTACTGTAACAATTGTAGTGATGGGGTTTTGGATAGATATATCAGCTACACGCTGTCTTTTTTTGTTTGCTAGGAATGAATTCTGTCTGTTTTCCAGAAAATTAGGGCACAATAAAAACAAGGCTTTTCAGCAAATGTCACATTCATTGAATCGGAGTCCCAGTGTAAAGAACTTACTGACTCAATCAGTCAATCAGTCAGTCATTGAGAGGCACTGTCCCAGAACCACATTGTAGAAGATCAACATAGCAAAGGTGTTTCCCTGCCGCCACAGGCACTGCAGAGTGTGTGTGTGTGTGTGTGTGTGTATATTGGAAGTGGTGAGGGGGGCGGTGGTTGCATGGCGCCAGGGCAGGCCAGTGTTATGGCTGACTTCGGAGAAGGAGCGTCATCTTTACGCTGGCAGTGGACGGGCCTTCCTCTCAGTCCCCTCCAATCACACTTTCCATCATAATCCAATCAGAGGCACTAGCGTGCAGATACCGTTATCGGCTGTACCATCTCCCACTGTCAGCTCCTCCCTCCCTTTTAACGTGCTGCAAGGCAGCATTAGGGTTACCACTGTAGGGTTACCACTGTAGGGTTACCACTGTAGGGTTACCACTGTAGGGTTACCACTGTAGCCATGGAAAGGACAATTATATACAAGTATTGTGAACACTGTGCTGGTCAGGGATGGACCATAACATACTGTAGGCCATACCAGGATATCAACATTCTTCAGTTAGTAAACTTAGTTCTATTATAGCACTATATATGTAGTTCTACTGTCATTTATACATACTACACAGCAATATCACCAGTGTTTAATCAACTCTGAGAGTGTTAAAGTTACACTCTCAGTGTTTATATAGAACACTGAGAGTGTTAATTTAACACTGGTGATTTTGCTGTGTACTGCAGATGAGATGGCTTGGACTGCTTTATAACATTTTTCCGGTTTTTCTCTCCTCCCAGTTTCATTACATCCAATTGAATGCCTTGTCAGCAAGCTGAAAAAGGATTAAAAATCAAGATGTGTGAACGATGAACATCTTGACAAGCCATACTGCTGTTATTACACTTGTCGCTCCACCAAGAATTGTCCAGCACTTGCACGCTTGGAAGATAAAAAATGTGTTTTTGTTTCTTTTGGCAGAAATGATATAAATTATTCTTAAGAAGGCGGAGCAACCCAAAAAACAATTAATACGTGGCCTGTTTCTAGCCCACCGGGGTGGGATGCCAAAAACCGAAAGCATTCTTCAGGCAAAAACTATTATTGAGCTTGCAGGCACAAAATCCACCAGGAGGGGTTGCTAGAGAATGATGAGACAAAGTTACGCTGTCTGTAATGGTGTTGTGTGTGAAGCAGGAGTAAACGAGACAGATGCGAGGGAGATGCGGTGAAAATAAACTGTGTTTAATAACGAGAAACAATCTGTAAAAAATAACACAGCATAATGGGCAAAAGCTACTCAATATAACATATAACAACACTAAACACACAGACTTACATTTAACAATGTCTGACAGCTAACAACACACTAAACAGGGCTTATATTGAAGGATAAATGCGTAGTGGCTTCAGCAGTGGCAGATAATTGATGAAACTCTATTGGAGAACTAAGAGGTGATAATGTCATATGCCAAAAAGAGCGGGAAACAAAGACACCTGACACAAAAACACATACAGGGGAGAAATCTAGTCCTCTTCCAGCTCTCCTGAGAGTCCATCTCAGATGGTGATGACTCATCATTGGGAACCTCGTACACAGTGGGAACATCACCTCCTGCATTTTAACTGACCACTGATCATATGTTTTCTTTAACCCACAATAATCAACGCTATTTGAAACCATCAATAATTATAACTGGGACTTGATTACTGTAGTTATGTAAAATAATTACCCTGTAGGGCAGCCCTTTTCAAATCTGGCCCTCGAAGCCAGTTCCACTCCATTTATTCATTACAACCCTCTAATCTGGGGCTTATTTAGACCTGGTACACAAGGTGGGTGTAATTATGATAAGATAGAACAGAAAACCAGCAGGATCCGGCCCTCATAGGATAAGATAGGAATATCCGTGCTGTAGTGGATTCAGTGATGTAATAATAATAACTGTGGTGTTAATCCAGTAATGTAGGTAATGAATTTGGAGTTGAGCCAGTAATGTTATAATAAATCTGGAGTTAATCCAGTAATGTTATAATAAATCTGGAGTTGATCTAGTAATTAAATATTAACTCTAGCGTTGATCCAATAATGTAAGTAATGAATCTGGAGTTGATCCAGAAATTTTACAATAAATCTGGAGTTGATCCAGTAATGTTTTAATAAATCTGGAGTTAATCCAGTAATGAAATAATAAATCTGGCACTGATCCAGTAATGTAATTAATGAATCTGGAGTTGATCCAGTAATGTAATTAATGAATCTGGAGTTGATCCAGAAATGTTATAATAAATCTGGAGTTGATCCAGTAATGTTATTAATTAATCTGGAGTTGATCCAGTAATGTAATTAATGAATCTGGAGTTGATCCAGAAATGTTATAATTAATCTGGAGTTGATCCAGTAATGTTATTACAAATCTGGAGTTGATCCAGTAATGTTATAATGAATCTGGAGTTGATCCAGTAATGTAATAATGAATCTGGAGTTGATCCAGTAATGTAATAATAAATCTGGAGTTGATCCAATAATGTAATAATGAATCTGGAGTTGATCCAGTTATGTTAAAATAAATCTGGAGTTGATCCAGTAATGTAAAAATGAATCTGGAGTTGATCAAAAAAATTTATAATAAATCTGGAGTTCATCTAGTAATGTTATAATATTTCTGGACTTGATTTAATAATGTAATAATATATCTGGAGTTTATTCAAAAATATATTATTGCAATGAAGTCAGTTGTCTCCTTATTTTAACAACAGATAAGGTGGAATTCCAGAACAATGGAGCAGTTCCTTTGTCTATCTTCCGGAGATTCTAATTTTATAAAAGCACGGGAAGGAGAAGAGGTTTATAGACATCCCCCACCCTATTTCCCAACACATACACACACACAAATACACACGCACAATCACACACAGAAACACACACTTCCCCAGCATCCAAGAAACATCCAGAGATACGCTCGCCAGATTTTTCTTTTCTCCACGTTTGTCCGTGCTCTGAAGGAATGTCACCATCTATCCTGCTGCAGTTTCCTTAGTTTATTTTACTGTGACAATTATAGTAGAGAAGGAGACCGTCCAATGATTAACGGACTGTATTCCATCAGTGACTATATACTATGAGACACTAATTTCCTTGCAGTGGCCAAGTGCAGCAATAACTCTCATCCTATGACTACATAACAAGCCGCGGTTATCAATCTGATTTGATCTGCGAGACAGATGAAAGACCAGTCAATTCTCAGTAAACATATTTACTTAATAAGTGCGTGTATGTGTAAGTGCTATATCTCTGACCTGCGCCGACGACCTTCCGCGTGCGCAGGAAGCTGATGGCTAGCCTCATGATGGAAGCTTTGTCCAGGTGGGAGCTGACACTGTGGGGTAGAGGGAGCTGGTGGGCCAGCTCGTAAAACACCTCAGTCTCTTTACTCCGACGACAACGGGCCGCATCACGAGACTTCTCCTTCCGCCGCTCCGAACTGTTCCTTGACAGAAAGAGAGATGAGGTTAGGTGGGGGAGTTCAAACATGTTAAATAAGTGACATTGCTTTGTTTTTTATGTTTCAGGTCTATTACCAATCATTTCGATTACAGTTATGGTGCTTAACAAACCGGAGACCAGAAACTCTAGAAAGTCTGTGGCCCGACTTCTTGGAAAGGTGAATCGAATATTCAAGAGAAAGATTTAACACGCCCATTTCTAGAAGTTCTCTAATCGTCTGATCTCAATACGGTCCCTCATCAATACACATTCTGGTGGTTCCCACAAAAGTCCTCTAATGTCAAATCTAGATCTTTGACAGTGTTGGGGACTTCCAGATAAAGTGTCTGAAGCAGATGCAGTGTAGCGTGTAATCATTGGGGAATAGACATGATTACCTGTTACAATGCGTCTGACAGAGAGGCAGAGATGAGAGTGAAATGCTTCAGATGCACCCAATTACTGAACCCACTTCCTCTTAACTGTTTCCATCACTAAAAGCAAGACTCTGCCCAAGCACAGTAACCACAAGATTAACTTTTCTCTCAGTCTCTGTCTCTTTCTCTTTGTCTCTCTTTGTCTCTCTCTCTCTTTGTCTCTCTCTCTCTTTGTCTCTCTCTCACTTTGTCTCTTTGTCTCTCTCTCTCTCTCTCTCTCTCTCTCTCTCTCTCTCTCTCTCTCTCCCTCTCTCTATTCCTCCTTTACTCCTGTCGCGCTCTCTGTTTCTGACACAAGATGCACACACTTTCTGATGAAAGGACAGGTTTTTGTGTGCCATTATGCAACCTTAACCGCACACAAAGGACTGTCAGGAACATTGTCGTCTGACATCTAAACAAAGACATAACTCTCAGACTCACAGACAGGAGGGATTGAGCACTGTTGTTTTTCTTTGGAGGAGCTAAACAGAGAACACAGACAGACTCTTTAGCAGTTTGTCACATGAAACAAGTCGTTACCTACACCTGAAAGGAGGCCCACTGTCATGCTAGCCTTGATTGAGGGGGGACACTCAATACAGGCAGACACCAAAGCATTCTGAGACTCAGGAACTGGGTCACACAATGTACTCAACTAGTACAGGTGATGTAGTTCTGGCTTTTCCTACAGCCACATATTCCAACAAATAATGCAGAGAGGCAGTCCATGTTTTTAACCAAGTAGACTGTTCCTGTCAAGAATGCAGACCTTTAAGCCTTGATTGCTAGCCATGTACACTGAACAACTTCAGTGGGAGACATAGCATACACATTAGTCTTAAGTGTTGGGGCGTCAGATGGCTCAGGGGTTAAAGTGTCATACTTGTAGGTGGAAGGTTGCTGGTTCGATTCCTGACTGTTCCAAATGTTGTTGTATCCTTGAGAAAAGCGCTCTACCAGAAGATGCTCCCTGGGGATGTCCCTGTAGTAATTGTTGCTCTGGAAACTAGCGGCAGCTAAATAAGTCAATCTTAATTGATCACTGTGCTGCAGGATAACTTCCTGGACATAAAAATGTGTAGTGTATCTGAGGTCTAAAAAGGAAGTGTAGTCATTTACACTAAGAATTATAACATGTATTTTCCAAAAATGTATAATATACATAAAAATGGCCTTTTAATGCAGGATTATGTTCCTGCTTCAATAACTTGGCTTAAAGCATATTATTCTGTACACACCTCACTACCAACCCAATGATCTGAACCATGGAACCAGCTTTAGGTAAAAAAGAAACCACTCTTGAATTCAAAAACTGACTATCCATGAGATCAAAATTATGTTTTAACCATGTTTAAAAGTTATAAGGTGTTTGTTTAGAATTGCATTTTTTACAAAGACAAGTAGAACAAGCAAATCTTGTGTTTATTATCGGTATGGTATGTTTGTGGCTATGTGTTTATTATGCATTAACAAGGCTTTTTTTTAAGCACCAAGAGATGTATCATTTAAAAGTTAATTTATAAAATTGTACATAGTGATCACAGATTTACATTAATCCGTAAATCCTGTAATTTGAAAACACAAACATAGTTAAAAAAAAACATTCCAGTGAGTAGAGCTGTGACCCAGTGCCAAGAAAACAATTACAGTAATAACACTGGAATGCACTTCCTCCCGTTTTATAAACTATAATATAACCCTTTGAACTTTGACCTCTTCTGAATTCCCAACCGCTATCAAAATTACAGATTCCTGTACATCTACAGTGTGCATGGAAGCATATCATTTTGTATTATACAATTGTTGTTACTCATTATTGTTTCTTTCATTGCATGTGTTTGATTTTTCATCTTATCTTAAAAAACAAGATGCATTTCACAAACTTTCCAATAAGTAAATATACATAAAAACAGTATGCACAGAACCAATCACTTGGTTTAAACACGAGCAAAGACTGAGACTGAGTGAACGGCCTGCCAATACAGCTATGATTACAGTAAACCACAAGATGAAAGGCTGAAAGAATGTACTGTAAAATGGTGGTAGTCGAATCAGAAGGGGGGAACTAACAGAAGTAGGAAAAAAGAGTATGTGACTGTGATGTAACAATAATTCAATGAGCTGGTTTCCTCTGCTTTAAAGCCTTAATGGGCTGTCTGCTCGTAGATGTGGTTTGATGGCGGTTCTACTGTGGCATGACGTGTGGCACAAGAAGTGTGAACTCTACATGCTCTCTGCTCTGGCACACCACAGCTACAGTACTGAGAGTCTCGCTCGCTCTCTCTTTCACACACACAAACATACACATTTTTCTATTCTTGTTGCGACCAGAAAACAAGAATAACATAACCCTAATCTTAACCTTACCATACCTCTTTGCGCATAAATGTAACCTCTCTCGTAAAATTAGCCCCAGTTCTAACACTACACCCATTCATAGGTTTTACCCTAAACCAGACACCTAGGCATGAAATCCCACTTTTCCATGGTGGAACCAGACAAATTTGCACTGACTAATTTGTGAGATTTTATTATCTTTGTGACGATAACACACACCGCTAGTGGTTCGTCAATGAGGAAATGACAACCATTCAACTCCGATTTCATGAAACATTAAAACATTTATTTGTTTTTTAATTACTGTCAATATAAACATCATCATCACATGATTAAGAATGATTTGGATTGAAGGTCAATATAGGTCTCAACCAAGTCTCAACAGCGCACTCTGGACGAGCCTACGATACAGCCGATAATTAACTATGTTTGTCTACTTCTGGGGCATACTTTCTCCCATAATGCATCACTTTTGTCTCCTGCCCCATTCACAGAACAACACAATTGGCTTTTTTCTAAATATTTTTCATGAATAGAGTGGAATTCATGAACCATTACCTTTTTAAAAGTTATTTAAAGCAACATAGTAAAATGTTTTACATGAAATGTGAAGAGTGATTTGAATTCTAATGTGACCTCAAAGAAAGTTGTCTAAATATGTTTTTAAACAAACAATAATACACACATTGTCTGTACCCCCTTTAAATTGATTATTTTGGCCATAAATTATATGCTTATCAATAGCTAGCATGCAACTTGTGATCCCAAGTTAGCTAACCCCTCCTGAGTATTAGCTTCCTTCATAAATCTGCAATGCTGTAACTTGCAAAAAAAGTAACAGGGTTGCACATGCCTGCAATTAACAGCGTAGTAGTAACTTGTGTAGTAGTAACAGGGTTGCTAATTACGCAGTTGTTGAATGGGAACACCTATATTCATAAAATATATAACATTTATAGGAGTAGCTTTAACAAAATATAAATACTCAAAAGTACAGCTATTATTTATTGACAGTATTAGGCATCATGACTCGTTTTAGAAAAAAATAATAGAAGCAATTTTAGAGTGTAAATAATGCTCAGATGGTAGGCTACATTAGGTAATAAGGGCAAGTGGAAAGAGCAATTACTTCTCAAAATTACAAGTCATGGTTCTACTAACATACAGTAGTGCTTGGAAGTTTGTGAACCATTTAGAATTGTCTATATGTCTGAATGAACATGACCTAAAATACCATCTGATTTTCACACAATTCCTACAAGTAGGATAATCAGTTCCTTCGAAGGTGAAATTAGAGTCAGGTGTTCTCAGTCAATCAGATGACAAACAGGTGTGTGTGGACATCCTGTTTTATTTAAAGAGCAGGGATCTATCAAAGTCTAATTACCATGGCATGAACAAAAGAGATTTCTGAAGATTTTAGAAAAATAATTGTTGATGCTTATCAGGCGGGAAATGTTTACTAAACCACCTCGGAAGTGTTAGGACTCCACCGATCCACAAGCAGACAGACTGTGTACCATTGGAGGACATTGAAGCCCATTGTTACCCTCCATAGGAGTGGCCGACCAACAAAGATCACTCCAAGAGCAAGGCGTGTACTGGTCAGTGAGGTCATAACGGAATCCAGGGTAACTTCTAAGCAACTAAATTCCTCTCTCTCATTGGCTAATGTCAATGTTCTTGAGTCCACCATCAGGAGAACACTGAACAACAATGGCGTGCATGGCAGGGTTGTAAGGAGAAAGCCACTCCTCAACAAAACTAGTATTGCTGCCCATTTGCAGAACACATCAACAACAAGCCAGAAGGCCATTGGAAAAATGTTTTGTGCAAGGATGAGAACAAAATTGAACATTTTGGTTTACATGAGAGGCATTTGTGTTTAGCGAAAAGAAACACTGGACGGCTTGCCTTCATTGATGGAACAATGTATTCTAAACTATATCAGCAAATTCTAAAGGAAAATTTGGTCCGTG
Source organism: Umbra pygmaea (assembly GCA_016801145.1). Lineage (NCBI taxonomy): Eukaryota > Metazoa > Chordata > Actinopteri > Esociformes > Umbridae > Umbra > Umbra pygmaea. The sequence continues at coordinate 7,921 of JACXGM010020342.1, read as the reverse complement.
AACTGAATCTCAAGAGAAGGTATGTCATGCAGCAATTGTAAGCATACAAGTTGTTCCACCAAAGAATGGTTAAAGTAAATTTTTTGGAATAGCCAAGTCAAAGTCCTGACCTTAAGCTTATCTAAATGTTGTGGAATGACCTGAAGCAAGCAGTTCATGTGAGGAAACCCACCAACATCCCAGAGTTGAAGTTGTTCTGTATGGAGGAATGGGCTAATATTCCTCCGAACCAAAGGACAGGACTGATCAACAATTACCGGAAACATTTAGTTGCAGTTATTGTTGCACATGGGGGTCACACAGCAGATACTAAAAGCAAAGGTTCACAAACTTTTGAATTAAAATCATTTTCTTGTCCTTTGTATATGAGAAAAACACACATGTTGCAATCCTGTTGCCCAACTTGCAACATTGTTACACAAAGTTCAACCCTGTTATTCAGTCATTTTTTATGAAAATAATCTTTACCACTAGTACTGTACTGTTAAGCTTACTAAATTACCAAGTATTAGTTAAAATGATTGGTACCTGCCAACTGATAATATATTTTTGAGTATGATATTACAATATCCATATAATAGTCTCAAGAATCATTAACAAGTGACAAAACATGGAGAAAGTTGCACCTTATATTAAAAGAATAAAAATGAATATATGCTAATAATACAAGTATATATTAATTATGTCTATAAAAAGAGAAAATGTGGTTAAAATAATTTTTTATATTATTCAGAAATCAACATTAATATTGGTAACAGGGTTGCAAAAATGCAACACATCTGGAAAAAAATAGGTCATAAAATACTGGCTTTAACAACCGGAGGTGGGCAAACAACATTTTCTGAAGGTTACACATCTTCTTTCATTATGTCTAAAAAAGTTTATTTTTCAACAACCTTCAGACCCAATTTCCACTCTATTCGTGGAAAGTGCCATCTACTGTATGTGCTTTCTGCATTCTTCTAAATTCCAGACTTCTTCATTCAGAGCCTTCTGTTTAATACATGAGAACGGATCACACCTAAAACATTACATTACAGTGAATGCTGTGAAATAATTGTATATTTGAAAAAATAATGCCCTAAAGTGTACTTTGTTTTCCCAACTACACAGGTACTGAACATGAAGCCTGGCAAATTTATTCCAGATTTTGATTTCTTAGTTGCAAAGCGAGGCAGTGACTTACGCTCGAGCGCCTGCCAGGGAGCCTTCCAGAATAGCTACATTACTTGTGTGGATGTCGACCCCAAAACGTTCTTGTGCCATCATCGTCAATTAACTGCAATACAGAACAAAGCAGCAAGTAAGTCCAGTGGACAATCAGCAGATCTATACCAGAATCCATAGCGGTGAAAGGAACACAATGTTAGGACTTTTACTGGGATTGACCTCAGAGGCGCCCAAGCCACCAAAAAATAATCATTATAGCGTGACAGGGCAAGACAGTTACTAGCCCCCTAAACCTGGATGGTTCTGTCCAAGAGATGGAACCCCGGGCCCCCTGGACACATCTAACTGCAAGGCAGTGAACCACTGTGCCTTTCAGGGGACCCACAATGTTTTTTCAATCATCTATATTTATGAATTAGATTTGGACAAAACACGTTAGACCAAGGCTTAAACATGACTTCTTAAAGAACATCTTTGACATCTGTTTTTAGGAATTTCAACTGTAATCCAGATTACAAATTCTTTTTTTTGTAGTTATTCTCTTTTGTAATTGGGCGCATATAATCTTATGTTACCCAGCCCTGTAAATTACTATGCAGTTCTTTACAGTATGTTTTATATTGTGGTAAATGTCATAGAAACGAAGGCAAGTGACCTCATGAAGCTTCTCCCATGGCTAAATCTCAATGAATCACCTTGTCAAGTGACTTACTGAAGCTCCACCCATAGCTCACTGTCGAGGAACCCCTGGTCATGTAACCTCCTGAAATTCCTCCCATGGCTCACTGCCAATGAGGAACCAAAGGCCCCTGGTCATGTGACCTCCTGAAGTTCTTCACATAGATATGACCCATGAAGACCCTGGTCATGTGACCACCTGAAGCTCTTCACATAGATACGCCCCATGAAGACCCTGGTCATGTGACCTCCTGAAGCTCTTCACATAGATACATCCCATGAAGACCCTGGTCATGTGACCTCCTGAAGCTCTTCACATAGATACGTCCCATGAAGACCCTGGTCATGTGACCTCCTGAAGCTCTTCACATAACTTATGTCCCATGAAGACCCTGGTCATGTGACCACCTGAAGCTCTTCACATAGATACGCCCCATGAAGACCCTGGTCATGTGACCTCCTGAAGCTCTTCACATAGATATGACCCATGAAGACCCTGGTCATGTGACCTCCTGAAGCTCTTCACATAGATACGCCCCATGAAGACCCTGGTCATGTGACCTCCTGAAGCTCTTCACATAGCTTACGTCCAATGAAGACCCTGGTCATGTGACCTCCTGAAGTTCTTCACATAGATACATCCCATGAAGACCCTGGTCATGTGACCTCCTGAAGCTCTTCACATAGATACATCCCATGAAGACCCTGGTCATGTGACCTCCTGAAGCTCTTTCACATAGCTTACCTCCAATGAAGACCCTGGTCATGTGACCTCCTGAAGTTCTTCACATAGATACATCCCATGAAGACCCTGGTCATGTGACCTCCTGAAGCTCTTTCACATAGCTTACGTCCAATAATGACCCTGGTCATGTGACCTCCTGAAGCTCTTCACATAGCTTACGTCCAATGAAGACCCTGGTCATGTGACCTACTGAAGCTCTTCACATAGATATGACCCATGAAGACTCTGATCATGTGACACCTCCCCAGTATCCTCTCCTATCCTAATATTGACATCTTTCCTGTCTAAGATCTGTAAGTGGCTCACTACATTTTCTGTAGCTTCTGTTTCCCCTATGTGGTTCTACTCAGTGGCTTGCGTTCAACCACCTACAACGTAAGTATGGTGTCAAATCCTCAGTCTCCACTGACAAGACACACACATACGCTCATAACACAGGGTTGGGAAATCTGTACAAACAATTGTAACTGTGCATTGTGAATGGGTAAATAGTAACTGTAAAAGATTAAATTTAAAATGTAACCTATCAAACCCTAATAACACACACACACACAGACACAGAGCAATGTAATTATGTTCACTTAGGAAATGAAATGAAAGTACAAATCTGCCAAGACAAAAATGGAAAAAATGATTTTATTTCATATTATGTTTTCTGGGTTTAAAGGAATGATTAGAATTTTGTCAATTTGTCCAGATTTATATTCTTCGTTTACCGTAAATCTCAGAAGTTCTCCCAAATCACATTCTCAGGAAACTATTTTGAAAACATGAACTATGATATATGCCAAAATATTTAAGGTGTTTTTACGTTTCAGCTGCACGTTTTGTTGTTAGGCTATATTCGTTACATCTCCATGTTTTGTTTCGCAAATTCATGCAAGAACATTTCACACATTTCATAGCATTCAAAATTATATTCCAACGTTTATGTTTAAGGTTAGGGTTAAGGTTAGGCATGATATTACTAAGGTTAGGATTAAGGTTAGGGTTAAAAAAAGACAATTGCCTGTCTACAGAAACACATGTGCAACAGGTCTGCATTATGCTGGAATGGAGAACAAAACACACACAAATTGTTCATCTGGATTTGAACTCGCAACCACACCTTCCCCAATGTCCACCCTACCAAAGTCTACGCTATTTACACGCTACGTCATGATCTTGATAGTTTCATATTTTACATAATTACTTTGTTTTATTTAGTTCCCTATAAACGTAATTGACCCTCTCATACATTCATATTTCACGTAATTAAGTTTTATTTACGTACGCAATAATTTATTAGATAAATAACAAAGTTTCGGTCTCAGACCTTCATCAGGTAAATTCCTGGAATATTTTAATTACGGGAATTAAAATTTTTAAATTCCTGGAATAAAAATTTTTAAATTCCTGGAATTTTTAAATTCCTGGAATTTTTTAATTCCTGGAATTTTTTAATTCCTGGAATTTTTTAATTCCCGGAATTTACCTGTTGAAGGTCTGATAGGAAACATTGTTTATTAACTAATAAATGATTGCGTACGTACATAGGCAGTGTGCAGGACTTTTTTCCTTACTTCATGATCCTTCACGATTGATCTTATCCTACACACCTGCCTACACACCCAACCATAAGGTGTGCAAAAAGTTTTCTTCTATATACGTAATTATGTTTTACAAAATAGTTTCCTCTCAAACGTAATTCATGTAAATTTGGGCTCTTTGAGCTGCGTGCAGTTTTAAATTATTTGTTGCGGCGACTGTTCTTCCAGTCAGTGCATTCAGTCTCGTTAGCAATGGCTCGACAACTACCTCCAACGTCCCTCATACGGGACACCATTTCATCTGAATCTGAGGAAACAGATACAGGCTTTCTGCCAAAATCTCAAAGTATATATACTGTAGAGAGTAGTTGGTTTTCACCAAGTCATTTATTCAGGACTTGGCAAATGTCAAACAAACAAGTTAACAATTAAAAGTTGAAGATCTTACATGAATTTGATGAATGACAGGAACTTATTTAAAAGGGTGGCAACACGGTTCGGAGGTGATGGCACCAGTTCTATTGTCGGGTTAGAACCAGGTCTTGATCTGCTTCCTCCTTAAGTATTGGATAAACAACTGTGGTGTTTTTGAGGATATTGGGTCCATGCCAGAATAAGGACCACACTGTTCCCCACAATAGGGTCCAATATTTGCCAATTATTAACAGAAACAACATAACTCCCCTCGTCATCCCCCCTCCTCTCCTCGTCCTCAGTCTCATGTCCAATTTATCTGAGAATAAAGTTCCTTTAAGAAGGTTTCCACAGAGACGAACGGAACGTTGTCACAGAGGCCCTGTTCTAAAAACGGGCAGACATTCTCCTTTCCTGTGTTGCATCCTATCAGCCAAAGGAAAGGTGGTGAAGCAGACTTAATCACATACATTGTCTTACTAACTGTATTTTTGTCCCTTAATAACAGACAAACACTATATTTGTAAAGCTATCGCTGGCATCAATTTGGATCAATATCGATGGGGTATTGTCTTTTTTTATAATGGATGGGGTATTGTCCAATCATTTTCTTTCTTTTGGAGTTTTATCCCATTGTCGGAATGCAGCTACCAGAATACAAACCCTGGCCACCGTGATGAAATTGTGCTGCGATTCAACAAATTATACAACTGTGCCACCAGGAGGCCCAATATTTTCTGATCTATTGTTGATAGCAAGTGATTAGTTAGGAATCTCACCCCAGTGGCAGTCAATTCGCACAGCCCTATCGTCAGGACTCCCGGTGATGGTCGGGACATGAAAATCTGATCAGAACCCAGGTCGCAAGGACACAGCTCTACTACATAGCAGTGACTTTTAACCCTTTCTATGGGAATCTTGTCAAGGTCATGAACTCTAACCTCTTGTGGATTATAATATGGGTAAAATCTAAACATCACATGGAGTCAGTAAAGATTATAGGTTGGTGCACTCCAAATAAAGATAAAATCAAATGGACACAAATGGAAATGGGCATTGGACATGGTTCACTGCAGTAACTTTCTTAATGAACAATTACGCAACAGCGCTTAACAATTATGCAACAGTAATACGACAACGCTAATCATGATATCAGGCCTGTCTTCTTAATCCAACAATCAATTGACATTTTTGGGTGCCAGATTTTTTTCCAACGGCACTAGAAGAATACACCACATTTCTGTGGCTTTGTCTGACAATATCAATTAATATTAACATTTTGAAAAATATATATATTTTTTAAATTTTACTCATCAAGTGAGGCTCTTGGATTATTGGCCGGCACTGTCTACAGTGTTTTTTGTTTTTTTCTAAGTCTGGGTCTAAAGTGGGTTTGAGGTTTTTTTAAGATGTGTGCATGGGTGTTTGTGTACACGCAAAAAAAAAAGGTGGGGTGGGGCTTAATTTTACAATTACAATTCAATCATCTCCCAACACCACCTTCAAAATCGTAATGGCTTTGAAACACTGACGCAGCAAAGACCTACATTTTCTAATAGAAACTCCCAAAATTTGACATTTGCAATGAACTCTCAGTGGTTGCGTTTCACTATAACTATTACCAAAGCAACAAGATTCCATTGGGGGCAGCATGAAATAGACATAAAATGTTGTTTTTCTATTTTAAAAGTATGCATTCACAAATCTGAAACTTGTTCATTTCAGACCTAGTTGACACACTCAATTGCCTTTTAGGCCTGCTGTTAGCCTACTTACAGTATATTGTACATCTTGGGTTTGTGAAAGACAAATACTGTAGGCCTGTGGGATTTATCATTTTACAGTAGGTCATTCAGAGTAGCATACATTTCCACTGTCTTCACACAGAGAAATTGCCTCTGGTGGGTGGGTTGTCATTTGAGTATACCTATCTCTCTAGGGACCACTGCTTTGCCTGTAATCTGGACTCATTCACCCTGGTCATGTGATTTAGCTAGTGTCCACTTTTCACTGTATGGCAAGTGTGTGTGTGTGTGTGTGTGTGTGTGTGTGTGTGTGTGTGTGTGTGTGTGTGTGTGTGTGTGTGTGTGTGTGTGTGTGTGTGTGTGTGTGCGCACCCATGCATGCAACTCTTTGATTGTCTTCTCGATTACTGCTCATACCCAGGATATGAAACAATAGAGCCCTAGAGCTCCGTTAGTGCACTGAGCCTTCAAATGTACTCACCCAATCTTCTATCTCACAAGGAGACAGTAGTCAATACATACAGTATGGCATGACATTTGTGCTACGAGACGAAGCTCTGTAAAAAAGCTTGTGACTTGTACAAAAGATTTGGATACCTGCAAATAATATGTATGATTTGCAAGATTTGTATACTTGCAAAAAAGATTTGCAAACCTGTAGAAAAGTATATGCAAACCTATAAGATTTTTATTATTGAGTGTCTTGTAAAAGGAGGTACGACCAGCTCTTCCAAAGCTATCACAGCCAATCAAATAGCACCATTTCTGTGTCAAATCCATGTTTCGGGGGGGTCTGTGTGGTGTAGTGGGCTAAGTCGCTGCATTGCTCAACAGTCTATGTCATGGTAGTCACAGGCTTGACCCTGACTCTGGGTTTTCTGACTTTCCCCGGGCCTCCTGCACAAGGCAGCACAAATTGGCATAGCGCTGCCCAGGATTTGGGTAAGATAAATCAGATTAGGTATCCTGCCACGTCGCTCTCCACTGACTCCTTGTGTCCAGATCGATCGCCTGTGGGTTCAATCGCAGAAGTATCGTCCGTAATCATCAACATGGTCCAATTAAAGGCTTCTGTGTTGGATGGATTCGCAGTGTATAAAAGAATCGGCGGCTAGGGTGACGTGGTTGTATGAACCATGTGCATGCCCTTCGCCATCTCACAGGCATGTGCAGGGAGTTGCAGAGCTGCCGACAAGGCAGGATTAGAGGAAATTGAGAGGGGAGAATTAAAAATAAAATAAAATGCATGTTTAGGATCTAGCCACAACCATGTGCCCTTCAAGTTCAAACTCATAGCTAGCTAGTTGAGTTGAAAGCATGGCAAATACACCAATATTGGAGGCGGTAAGCATCATACTTCATAAAGTTCATAACTATGCATAACATCAAACATCATAACATTGCATAACATCAAATAACGCCATTTCTGTGTTCAGTATCATTGGCCTCTTTTGGTGAAGAAAACTAGACCTCTTTTTTCAATCGCAAATAATTAGGTGAGCAGTTCTCTAACTTTTCTTCAAGTTTACAGAATACTGTTAATGTGTTACGGATAACGAGAGATCTTTGTGTGTGTGTGTGTGTGTGTGTGTGTGTGTGTGTGTGTGTGTGTGTGTGTGTGTGTGTGTGTGTGTGTGTGT
>JACXGM010020341.1:0-17864 GCA_016801145.1 Umbra pygmaea | reverse complement strand
ATGACCCACAGTGTTGACATATTACAATTATTAACCCGTTTCGAAACTGTAGTTTGTAATGTAGGACGTGAATCGTTCAGTCCTGCCACAGTAGCGTCTGTCTAACCATGCCATGGTGGAATTACTTTTGTGTGCCATATTTAAAGATGCCAGCAGGTGTCACTGTCGAGTCAAGGTTTCGAAACGTTTCACGACGCCTGGAATCAAATGTAACGGAATTTAACTGTCAAGTAGAAGTGTCGAAACGTTTCACGAAGCCTCGACACAAATGGTTCAATTGTCTCAAATGTTTCAAATGCCTCGTTTTAACCATCACTACATAACAGGCTCCTTGACACTCCAGACCCCCCCAAAAAAAACATTAAGTCAGTCATGTTTCTGACAGTCACAAAAAAAACACTTCATAGCACATTTGGTAACTTCCAACTCAGCCACCGTAAGTTTGCCAAAAACGTTTGGTGACATCACTGCAGCATTTATGAAAATACTAAATGTTAGTTTTGAAGCAAGTTGATCTTTGAATCGAGTCCATAGGAGAATAAAATGGGACAAATAAATAACAGGCAGTCTACCAAATGCAATCCCTGAATCTTGAATTTTGGAAAACTTACAGTGGTCAAGTTGGGAATTAGCAAACTTCAGATGCTGTGAAGGTTTATTGTGAAACAACTGGTACAGTGATTTTTAGGGGTCTGGTGTTCCTTTAGTGCAAAAATAAACCTTTCAACCTAACAGTAATAAATAAATAAAATACAAATAGGATTTTGGATGTTAGACAGACAATGGGTAACATCAATGTTGTTGTGTGTAGTGCATCCCATATGGTCCACATTTATTATGTCGTTTTTCTTTTAACAAGCAACCCACAAAGAATGCTGAATGAGGACTAACCTGTGTGTAGTTAACCAAACACTAGACATCTGTTTAGACGTCATAATGACAGCCTTCAAATAACTGTACAAAAGATGGTGGATTCATAAAGATGCCTAATTAAGGCTGTTTATCATTGAAATAATTAGTCAGTTCCGGTCTACATAAATCTCTCATGCCATAGCAGCTCTAGAGCCAGGTCTAACACAGACCTTGTCTCAACCAACTCCTTATCTCCATGTTTAAACAACTAATTATGCCACGTCTTCAAGCCACACTTTCTTCTGTATTTGTGAAACAGTTTTTTACTTGGGCAACATAAAAAAATGGAAGGGTTTAACCCCAGTGACCAAACCGGTATTTTAATTTACCATTATTTAACCAGGTAAATTTACTAATAAACAATTATGACCTGGGAGCTTGTTTGGTGGATTGTTCTGGGGCTCTTTGGACACCAGTGAGATGCCCTAAACACCCACCACGCCAAACTCATTAATGTAATCGCTCAGAGGTATAATACTGGGTTAGAGTTGTAGCGAATCCTTCAGGTGTGTGTCATCAAAGAATACTGCAGAACATGCAGACTTCTCTCCCTATTGTTAAACTGTTCCCATGGCCTCCTGGATCATGCGGTATTCGATGACATGTTGTAAGAGTAAGGTAATCTGTCGGCGCCCTGGCTTCTCATTTGAGACAAGCATTCTGCCCGGACCCCACTGCACATCTCTAGTTTCATATGAAGTCTGAGATGGCACCCTATTCCATTTACTGTAAAACTGTTGATCAGGCCCCGAATCAAATGTATGCTAGCGGAAAGGCTACTTAAAACGCTACCGTTCTCTAATGTCACGGACGATTGATTGCTTATCCTTTTACTTTCAAACCACAGCAGCGTTTTATTGGGGCCCTATAGGCGTAATGGAGTTACTGCCAACGCAAGATAGCCTAAATGCGCAAGAAACCATGGCTTTTAGTTCATTTCTTGCACTGTTTTGCAAGTGTTAATTGGTTAATTGAATGCATATTAACAAAATGAACAGCCAAACAAACACTTTAAAACATGATTAACATTTTGAAACATTTGAATTGAGTAATTTGACGCGACCCAAAATATGGAACAAAATTCACTTACCAATGGCAGTCTTTATGCTTTGAAAATATATGACAAGTTATAGATGATGTCCGTAAATAATGTGCGTACCTCGTTTGTCCAACGATATTTCTAACAAACGCTAATTTCAATGGAAATGTCATTAGTTGAGACGTTACGTTAGAACAACTATATTATGTTTAGGATCTGTCCATTTTCCAAACGTCCTATTCAATCGCGTAAGATAACTTGACTGTTTACATTAGAAAAGTAAATACAAAAGCAATCTGGAGTTAAAAGCACCGAAGATACTGGGGGGTATAGCAAAACTGTTGTATTGAAACCCACGGCTGGATGTCATTCACGCTGCCTGCTTTGCAAACTTCTCCACACTTGCCTTGTGCTTCTGGCTTCCGGACGATGTGAAACAATCCTTAAAGGAGCATACTCCTCAGGGTATCCAAAGCGATGGCTCTTTTTACAAAGCCACTCAAATCCACCTGTATGTACAAATCCACCTGTATACTTTACACACCAGTAGGTTCTCTTCAACCAAAATCTAGGACACCTGATCCTATTTCTAATAATTAGCTAAATTAAAGCTAAATTACTCCCTACTGGGGTTGGCGAAAAAACCCACAGAATCCTAGATCCCAAAGAACAGGGTTAGGCAGCACTGTAGAAAAAAACAATATTTTATTTATCGAGGTTCAAAAGCTTTTTTTCCCACCATCTCTTGATTATTGTCTTTTGTTGTTGTTCATATGCTAAATCCATCTACACACAATTGGGTGTTTTATCCTTGTGGTGATCTGAAACCCAGGGCCTAGTTGTTCAGAAGTAATCTGATCGGATTTCTAATCTTCAAAATGGGTTGTTCAACAGAAAAAAAAGGTTATTGAAATCAGATTAGATTCAGTATGTGTGGTTCTAAACTTCAGTTGGATTGGGATACCTCTGTCCCCAAAAATCTGGATTATCCTGATCCCAACAGAATGGTTGTTTCAGGGTGGATTTCAGGACCAAAATGAAATACAATTTAAAAATGGTTAAAATAATACAACATTTGTATCATGTAATATTTAAACATTCATTTATATTTTGCACCTGGTTTGTTTAAAAGTTACAGTGATAAAGTAGACATTGCCTATTAAGATACCCATTAATGCTTTCAGTAAAATAAAATAAAAGGATTTTGTCCCCATACATTATTAACCCAAACAGCAGTCAATATCCAACGCAAAATAATGTATTTAATTTGAACTATGCATTAATTACAATGATACAATCAAATGCTAACCAGTCAAAAGTAGTTTCTAACAATTGCATCCCTTATTGCACATCCAGTCAGTCCCTCATTCTGAGAGAATGCCAGAGGTTGGTCTGGGTCTCCAACAGGCTCAGGTGCATCAGAAACGTCATCACAGAGAGGGACATTGCACCTGGTAGCGATGTTGTGCCGGACAACACAGACAAGTGTTATATTGTCGTTGCCAAACAAAGATGATGATGCCTCTTAAGTCACATCTTAAATGAGAAACAAAAAGTGCAGAAGTAGAGATTTATCTGGTAAAGCAAAAAAATCACTCTTACCCAACTGAAGCAAACAAAAACAGACTTGATATACACCTCCTAAAAGCAGGGCTTAACGGTTCACATTCCCTGTCCCCTAGCCCTAATTCACAGTATCCTAACACTAACCAAAACTTTTTTCTTTTACTCACTCTACACTTGCAGTTGGTCATGTCCAATGCCTTGTCTGCAACCCCTCATTAGGTGGGCTCAGGTGTTCACAGGCTTCCTTCAATCACATTGTTGCCAATTCTTGCTGCTCCTTCAACACAGAAGCCTTTAGTCAGTACATGCATGGAAGGATAACATATTTACCAAATATACAGCCGCAATTGAACTTACTGGTGCACAATTTTGCTAATACCCTAACCCAGGCAGCAATGTACCAATTCATACCCCCCCATGCTGGGGCTCTGAGCATAGTCGGATATGCTGAAGACCAGACTCGAACCCTAGCCAATGTGACGTAGTTGTGCAGCGATGCAGCGAACTAGCCCACTATGCCATGCGGAGCCCCACTGTACAAAACCTTATTCTTTAACCCTAATACCTATGCCGCAACCTAAATGTAACCACAATTGTAATACTGTTGCTAAAACCTTTTCCTTGCATAAACTACAGTTGTGCTCATAAGATTGCATACCCTGGTAGAAATAGTGACATTTCAGCATTGATTTTGACAATATGACTGTTCATGCAAAAATCAGACTTTTATGTAAGCAAATTAAGCCATTAATTATCACATAGTTGTTTGGCTCCTTTCTAAAACCACATTGATAAACAAAATCACCCAAATGGTCCTGATTTTTGGCCTTGTTACAGACACACAAGGTGACACACAGGTGAAAATGGCAAATAAAGGTTAATTTCCCACACCTGTGTCATTTTAAATTGCAATTGTTTTTGTGTATATATAGTCAATGAGTTTGTTAGCTCTAACTTGGATGCACTGAGCAGGCAAGATACCGAGCCATGGTGAGGAAAGAACTGTCAAAAGACCTGCGAAAAGTATATAAAAAGATATCCAAAGCCTTGCAAATGCAAATCAGTACTTTTCAATCACGTATTTAGAAGTGGAGATTCAGGGATCTCTTGATACCAAGCCAAGGTCAGGTAGACCAAGAAAGATTTCAGTCAAAACTACCATAAGAATTGTTCAAGATACAAAGAAAATCCTAAAGGTAACCTCGGGAGACATACAAGCTGCTCTGGAAAAAGACGGTGTGGTTGTTTAAAGGAGCACAATACGCTGATACTTGAACAAAAATGAGCTGCATGGTCAAGTTGCCAGAATGAAGCCTTTACTGCACCAATGCCACAAAAAAGCCCACATACTTCTGGCACAGTGTAATTTGGAGTGACAAGACCAAAATAGAGCTTTATGCAAAATAGCGCTAGGTTTGGAGAGGGGTCAACAAGGCGCATAGTGAAAAGAATACCATCCCGAATGTGAAGCATGGTGGTGGCTCACTGATGTTTGGGGGTGAGTGAGCCAAGACAAATGGGCAGCTATACCACCTGCAAGAATTTGGGGCCTTATAGACAACTATCACAAACGACTGCACGCTGTCATTGATGCTAAAGGGGGCAATACACCTTATTGAGAACTGAGGGTATGCAGACACTTTTAAAGGGGTCATTACAATATTTTAGTTATTGCCAAGTTCTGATTTATGATTGTGCCATTCTGTTATGACCTACAGTTGAATAAAAAAAATGCTGCCTTCTCACTTATGCATCCATCCATCCACCCACTCATGTATTCTTTAAAAATGGTACATCTATTACCAATTCTCGAGGGGTATGCCAACTTTTGAGCACAATTGTATAAACTAAAACCTTTGTGGGGACTGACTTACAGATACTGTAGTTATGGATTAGCTACACACACAGGTCATTTTAATATTCTTATGGAGACCAGAAATGAAGTCCTGGTTGTCTATTCACTAAACCTAATCCTGATCCTAACACGGAACACCTACTGTAATATTAACCCCAATTCTAAACCATAAATAAATAAATAAACTGAAATATGATTACCTATTGCCCCATCTCCTATCCATAGTTAGTCCAATCATAATATTCACCTCCGATAAACTATATTTTATGATACAGTTAACCTAACCTGAAAACCTAATCCTTACTCCTAAACCTAACCTGTAATGTGGAATTATAACGATATCCAGATTGTTATTTTCCTTCTATAAAACCCATCCCCTGTTGGGGTTCCTTATGGGAGCGTCTGGCCATGGAACCAGGTTCACAATCAGGACCACTAGAACAGTGTGTCTGTTCTTCAAATGAATGGGTTCAATGAAGCAGCCCATTACAATCCATTTTAGGCTGAGTTAATTGGAGTACAACAGAGTCTCTGTACATTACAATGACCATACATAACAGATACATACTGTAGACATGTTGCAGTACACGTAGACACTACCATTCTGTCATACACTTTACATCTCTGCCTCAAATTGCTTTTGATCTTACTTGCCTTTTGTGTCTTGTTGTAGAACAGTGTACAAATGTACAGTGTCTCATGTTATAAAGTCAAATTAACACCAAAGAAACATGTACCCATGAACAAATATTTTCAGGCATTACATTGGAGAAAAAATATACATTAATTTAATTTTACCTTTATTTTAATGTTTTCATGAAAATAGGGATTTGCTGATGTTTTACATGATTGTCCACTCAACTACGCAAAGACAGGTTACCAAAGTAAACAACAGAGGGATGTTGCAAGGAGCAACAAGCGGGTGGCAAACAAAAAGGAGTCCATTGTGGCACTTTCACAGTAATAGTTAGCGAGTATTTGTATACATACTGTATATATTAAGGTCAATGTATCTCAGATATTGCAACGGCTGATGTTGTGCCAGATATGTACTGTCAGTGCCCTCATGTGTCTTCTGTTGTGTGTACTGTTTAACTGGACATTTACATCCTTGCCTTCATCATCCATTCAGAGTGTGCGATTGTTATGTAGTGTCTGCACCTGGTCATCGTTATCCCAAACCAAACCAGTATATATTATATACTGTATTTGTCCCAATAGTTGTGGGTTATTGTTTATATGTAAATGTCTGCTCATTCTCATCATTAATAGTATAGTATAGTATAGTATAGTATAGTATAGTATAGTATAGTATAGTATAGTATAGTATAGTATAGTATATGCAGTGAGCAGTGAGCAGTATTTAAACCATACGATTCATATTTTACCAACGGTAATGTGCCTAGTTTACACATCTCTGTTTTGTTTATTAATAGATTTTTGTTCCTGTGCCTGTTGTGAAGCTGCCTTTTGCTTCAATTAAATATTATTGCAATGTATTACCATGTTTGCCTCTTACCTCATCCAGCACGTTACATATGTCTTACAAGTATTGGAGATTGGAGACAAAATTTTCCTTGTCGCCACAGGGACCTTGGAATGTTATGCTGCTGATAAAAAAGAAGTATGTGTCATGTTGGTATGCTACGTTCACCGCAGGTCTTTATGCTTAATTTAGATTTTTTTGCTCAGATCAGAATTTTTGGTTTGGCTGTTCACATTACCTTTTAAAATGTGGCCTATATCAGATTCCAGTGTGAACTGTTTGCGGTTTCGAACTGAAAAAATGTGCAAAAGAACAATAATAATTACATAAGACTGAGCACACTGTTGCAATAAAGTTAGGGAGGTTATGAAGGAAGTAAGTAAGCATTTTCGCTTTTATTTCAAAATATTTGTGTAATGGCAGCCATAACATTAACTTCCTCCCACCGGGGCATAATTGTGACAAATGTTGATGTAGATTGACGTAATAGTTGCATTTAATCCGGCTTGGTTGTTCACACTGTGGCCGCATTGAAAAAAATCTGACCTGGGTCTGATTCAGGACCACATTGGGAAGTGGTCAAAATCTGATTTGAAAAGATTTTACACTACTTCTGAAGAAGTCTGACCTTGTCACTTGACCCCAAAAAAATCAGATTTGGGCCACTTTTGCCTGCAGTCTGAACGTAGCCTTAGGCAGTGGTTTTCAACCCTCTCCTCAGGGCACACCAGATGTTCCACAGTTTAGCTTTAAATACAGAGCTAGCACACTTGATTCAACTCATCTTCTAATGATCAGGCCCTTGATTACTGAATACGGTGAGCTAATTCAGTGGCTGTATAACGTCTGGTATGCCCCGAGTAGAGGGTTGAAAACCACAGGTGTCAAACCGTTTCCACAGAGGGCCTAGTGTATGCTGGTTTTTGGTCTTTCCTTTCAATTAATGCCCAATTAAGACCTAGACTGCCAGGTGAGTGTAGATCCTAACCAATTTGGCATACTGCATACACACACCTGCATACACTAGGACCTCTGTGGAACCAGTTTGACAACAGTAGTCTAAGGCATGGAAGAGTCCTGGGGACTAATTTATTAAACTTTGCAGTGGATTAGCATACGAACGAAACATAGGATGTGCGTATGCACAGAAATATTCTGATTTATAAAACCGCTTGTCCTACGATGTTTTCCCTTTTAAATCACAATCACCTCTAAATGTGGCGCAGCTTTTAGGCTTTATGTCATGCCCAAATTTGGCCATAGATAGTCAGTTAAATGCCCCCAAATTAATATTAATTGATTGAGAAATCACCGCAAACACAGATCAAAACCCAAAAAAAACTTCACTCAATATGAAGTACAAATTATTGTTGGCGAGGTGGAAAAGAGGAGGAAAATGTTGTTTGCAGGGCACAGTGTGGTCATTACTAATGCCAAAAAGTCATTGGAGTGGCAAAAGGTTGCAGACACTGTGAATGCAGCAGCCTCAAATACCCGGACTGTGGCCAAAATAAAATGCCAGATGGACCGGATGACACAGGTAAGTGAAATAAGTAAAATGAGTTCAGTCAAGTTACATGTACAGTATGTAGGCTACACAATGACACTTCATTCATACAAAACAATCTTTATTTCAGTCAGGGCCCAGCGTCTGGGCCCAGCGTCTCCACAGCACTTGTGTCTCAACCATCCAGCAACGGCCGTGTCCCCAACGAAGTCGTCCTGCAAATGCAGAGGGAAATAATCGACTCGATCAGGGAGGTGGATAAGGAGTTCAAAGAAATCAAGACTGTCCTGTCTGATATCAACAGCACAATGAGAGAATTTCGGAATAAATTGTATTGTGTTTCCAAACCTTTGTTGTTCTTTACAAGTGATGCATCACTTCCAAATGCTGGCGCACAGCAACAGCATTTGATTAAAATACCTGGGGGTCAGGGTTGGGTCCAACACAGCCATCGGCCTCAGTGGGTAAATCCACGTTTTGAAGCTGTGCCACATTGTGTAGCACAGCACATGCTAGCACGATTTGGCACACCTTTTCAGGAGTGTACAATAACCTCCCTCCAGTGCTGTCGAGGCAGCGCCATCTGCCCTTAAACAGCCCGATGGTGCGCTCCACTAGCGCAAGCTTGGCTATGGCACATGTTGTAGTGCCTTTCCTCTGCACTCTGTGGGTTGAGGAAAGGTGTAAGCAGCCACTGCTTGAGGGGGTATCCACTGTCTACTGCAAGGATAGTGAAGGGTTTAACCCTCCTTGGTCTATTGATGCTCTAGAGCAGGGGTATTAAACTCTAACTCTACGGGGTCCGGAGCCTGCTGTTTTTCTGTTCTACCTCAACATTAATTGGACTCACCTGGTGTGCCCAGGTCTAAATACATCCCAGATTAGAGGGTTGCAATGAAAAAGTGGTGTGGATCTGGCTTCGAGGTCCAGAGTTAAGTATGAGGACTCTAGAGCGTCAAACGCCATTATCTCACAAACCGTACCTCCTAGCAACTAAAGTACTGTTGGAAAGGAGAGAATTAGATGCAAATAATGAGTGTTGGCTCATCTCTGTGCGTTCATCAGAGTCGGAGATATCGCGCCTCAAAGCCGACGACAGTCTTTCTTATTAACAAAAAATATCGCCAGAAATCCTGCTGTTGAAGTGGGACTAGCATGGCGTGGTTTCTCCGAGTGCTCCTCTGTAGCGCTGGGCCCAATAGAGCGCAGAGGTCCAACAGGACGGCCAAGGAAGTCGGAACTGACTCATAAGCCACTCGTCCTCATCTGCCAGCAAGTCTTCTTGCTGTCTGAAGATACTTTCACTCCGAAACCTTCCATTTGCCACATCTTCTAACAGAGCAAGATCAGCCATTGTGTGTCATTACACATTGTAATGGCACCATGGCTTTTTATAACCATCCATTTGATTGTATCTGATAAGCTACAGATGTCAGTATTAATCTAATTTTAAATGGGAAATAGCTCTGTGCAAATTGAATTTCTTGCAGCTTTCAAAATGGTTAAGACATGCGTCACGATGGAACACATGATGAAACACATTTAAAAATGAAACAAAGTAAAGGCATATAAATGAATGTTTACATGATTACAGGTCTCAGGTTTCACGTGTTTCATCCATCTGCTGACAGTGTCACCATTTCTCATTTCACCCGTTTTTGTGCGTACGCCTGCGTCAGAGTTTCCATGAAGGACTGCACATTTTCCCGTCAAGTTTGCTTTTTATAAATCCCAATTCTTGCATAGAGAGTGGCGTACATCTTCTTTTGTGCGTACGCCACGTTGATAGATGTGGCCCCTGGTGGTTCAAAAACTTCTTCCATTTATGGTCACTGTGCACATTGGGACCTTCAATGCTGCCGATATTTTTTCTGTACCATACCCCAGGGTATCTACAGTATCTGTACAGTTATGTGCTGTGTGTGCATGGGGGCAGCAGAGTCAGTTTGGTTTTGTGAGCATGTACATGAGGCCTACTGCTGTAGGGAAGAAAGTGTTCTTGTGGCAAGAGATCTTGGTCTTGATACACCTTAACCTTCTGCCGGAGGGAAGCGTTCAAAATTTTCAATTTCCAGGGTGAGAGAGATCGGCCACAATATTTGCTGCTCTCCTCTAATATCTGGAGGGGTGTAAGTCTTGTATTGGCATCAGATTGCAGCCAATCACCCTTTCAGCAGAGTGAATTACACGCTGCAACCTGGCCTAATCCTTGGCGGTGGCTGCAGTGTACCAGATGGTGATGAAAGTTGAACTTCTTCAGCTCCTGCAGGAAGTACACCCTCTGTTGTGCTTTTTTTGTGAGGGAGCTGATGTTCAGCTCCCACTTGAGGTCCCGGGCAATGGTGGTGCCCAGGAAGTGGAAGGACTCAACAGAATTGACTGGGGACTCACACAAGGCAATTGGAGGAAAGCAAGCTGGGCTTCTCCTGAAGTCCACTACCATCTCCACTCTCTTTAGGCCATTGAGCTCCAGGTTGTTCTGGCTGCACCAGGGGCCTGTTGCACCAGCTGGAAGTAAAAAGTTGGTCTTCAATCCTAGGTCGGGCGTAGCTACGTCCGATGTTGTGAGTGGAATTGACACCTGTTGCACCAAATAAAAACAAGACTAGTTGTAGCTAAGTCCAGCGTAAGTAATGCACATCTGTGAGAACAGTGATCCAGAGTGTTTTCCTCTGGTCAGGATTTTAATAGTGGTGGTTCTAGACAAATTTTACTGGGGGGGCCAAGGTGGGGCCAGAGTTTAATCAGCGAGGCACATTTTGGCGCTAGTGCATACAATCATAACAACTTGATCAATTTATTTAATTTTCTGCCCTCCAAGTATGTGGTGTAACAATCCCCTCACACCTGCCGGAATAACTTCATGGACCCTTGTCTTCTGTAGTTTGTTTATTGTTTAGTTGTATGTCCAGCAACAGTTGTCTGTCTCCCTCGTGTGGCTGTTCTATGTCAGCCCTTTCCTAGTGTTCCTGTAATGAAGTCCATTTATGTCAGCTGTGTGTAGTTTGTTTTCTGTGGATTCTCCTCACGTCCCTATCTACCGGTGTCTGAGTTCCTTTGTGAGTACCTACTAATGTCGTGTTTAGTTTGTATTAAGTTTATGCTTTAGATTTCCTTTGTTACCATCTACTAATGTAGTTTTGAGTTGGTACTGAGTACATAGCAATTCCAGTAACCTTGCATGAGTTATAGAGTTTAGTTTCTGTTCATGCTGTAGAACGGGGTGTTTTATTTGCCCGGCTTTTCTTTGTTTAATTCATGTTCACTAAAGTATAGGCGAATACCTGTTTGAGTTATTGTCAGTTCTTAATAAATTTGAACATATTATATATATCTTTGGAGTACCTGAGTTCTAAGTGAAATTCCAGCAGACAGACGTTATATGTGGATGGCTAGCTGCAGTTGTTCTTTTTGCACATCCATGGCCGGTGGCATGTAAACATGACTAGAATAAATTATGTGAATTCCTGCGGGCTGTAGACATGCTTGCAATTAATAAAAAATTATTTCAGGTAAGGAGAACAATACTGTAGGATAATGGACATGTCATTTCAACAGCCAATGTTGATTTAGAAATATATTCCTTTTCCTTTTATTTTTCCCTAGAGATCTTTGTCTCTGTCTGCACGAAAGAGTGTAAAACAAGGCATTGAATCGCAGAGTCCGGTATAGCTCCACACAGTCACGTTTTCATGAAACACAGAGCAGAAGATAAGGAGGTAACACTGTCAGAAAGGGAAGTTCGTCCAGTTTATTTCTGAGTGATCGCACGTTTGCGAGAAATATTCCAGGTAACAGAGTCTGTAGTCCGCTGCAACTTGAGAGCACCAGCACCCCAGCTTGTTTACCTCTTCGCCTGAGTTTCACTATTTGGTAAAGTGCAGTAGTAACTTTTGAATAGAATGTCCAATGAAAAACTAAAGAATAAATCCACAGGAGTTGATTCCCTGATGTTAATAATCTCTTCTCTTGTGAAAATAATCAGAGAATTGTCACAAGAACTGATTTAACAGACAAAATTAGATATTGACACTGCCTATGTCAAATTGTGTTATTTATGTTTAATACAGTATGTTCTCCATGTTCTATGTTTTTGTTTATAAATGTGTATTTTCCAAGGCAATATGATAATGGATAATTGTACCTTTTCAACTCGCATCCCTCTATTTGGCTGTGTGCCTGTCTGCAAATCATTTAGCCCTGTGACTTAATGATCCCTAATGATTCCTTAGAGAGACATTAATGATAATAACAGGTCATTTGTGACTCAACTGTAAGATATTGTAAGATCCATTCTTTCTGGTTTCTTATTTCCCAAATGGTGACCTTTTTCTATGCATGGGGAATTTTATTTTCTCAAGGCTAAAGGGGCTCTTCTGGTCAACAGTAGTGTAGTTGTTAGAGAACAGGGTGCAATTTTGGACTGATCCTGTGTTTCTAAATCCATTGTGCCTCAGGAACAGTTTGATAGGAATTCCATTTGGCAATAAATATACAAGAAACATATGTATCCCACAAGCAGAGCATGGGAGCTAAAATATGTAAGATTACGTAGCAAGCATGGATTTTGCATTAGTGCCTGAGAAGCCTACAGTATGGATGAGGAGTACAGGAAACCATGAGACACAAGTTATGTTCACTTGGCTTCAAATGTTAGGTTGAGTGAATATACATTTCAACATTATATTGTAATTACTACAACATTTACATATACCTACCCAGTATTCAAATTCTAGTGTAATAAATTTCATAATACCTTACAAAAAATATGTTTTTGACAGTCAAATTCATACCTGCCACCCTGCACACATGTAGCATACCATTTATGCAATTTCAAGTCAAATTACGGTGGTCTCAAATACTACTATTAAATTATGCAAAAATTGTATTTTTCAGTGTTTTTTCTATTATTATTTAATGTTAACACTAATATTACTAGTGCTAAGCCATGCTTTTCATGGACTCTCTATGGGGTTCTCCCTTGACTGTATGGCTCCACGTCCCCCCAAATGCCTGCAAGCTTCTCCTGGACTATACGGTAATTTCTCTACTGTGCAACAGAAAGTCACGTGGTTATGACAAAATCGTAAGCCTATTTTTACAAAAATGACTGCTACAGGGCCATAATGTGAAATACAAGGTAATGGAGCCTTTTATACATTGATGTGTTTCTTTAAAAATAAACAATGGACAAATACAGTCTTTAAACACTGCAGATGTAAATTTATTTGCTGTCAAAGTGACCCTAAAATGAATGGGAGTCTATGGAATGCTAACAAAAGGTGGTGCCTTGGTAGCCTCAGAATCTCCCCATAGGAGCTTCAATTTCCGTGAGCTGGCTTACCCCCTTGGCTACTTCCCGTGTTGCCATAGAGAATCATTATTTCATCAATATTTTAGCCAATGTTATAGAGCATTTTAGCATAATTCTACTTTATCAAGTTTATAAAATGAAGTAGTTTATGACAGAAATTGTCAATTCACAGCACTTTAAACAGCTTTCATATTATAGATCATACCCCAAATCACTGTTCTTACCGCTGCTCTCATAGAATTCGATGCATTCAAATTACCTGTTTGGAACTATTTGGAGACCCATGAACCATGTGACTAGCGTTTTTTTACCCTCCATTGACACAACTCTCTCTCAACGGCTCTGCTGTAGGTTATCTAGCTATATTGTGCTTAAAAAGAATCAGAAAGTTATAGTTGTAATCAAAATGCTAAATGCACTCCTACTTTATTTAACAAGTGGTGTGATTCATGTGACTGCACATAATATATAACAGTGTTTCACACAGAGTGGCAAGCTCTAGCTGGTAGAGGGAGGTGCTGTTGATGTTGGATGAGGAGGCAGACGTACTGTTTAATAAAGATATAATAGCAGGATTGATGTATAATACACACCCAGCTCTCCTTTTAGACTGCAAAAGTCATGTACAGTGGGAAAAAACAAAATTAACTGGAGACTGCCAGCATTTATCCCAACAATTGGTAATGTTCTTATTGGAGTGCCCTGTTGGAGTACCCTATAGAACAGGCCCTTATGGTAGTTTTAATTCTAATTCTATAGTAAAAATTGCCACTGAGTATACAGTACTGTTGTAAAAATTATAGATTTTTTTATTCATATCGACTCTGAATATTTTTAATGGTTTTAATATGCAATTTTTAGAGTATCGACTTTGAAAGTGTGCTTTTTCGCGATCTCTTCTCACTGACAGTGAGTTCACACCCCACCTCCTCTCACTCACAGTGTAGTCTTCTCATTAATGATAAGAAGTTTGATTCTTTTTAATGACTTTTTGGATCTCATTCATTCAAATGAATGATTTATTTTAATTCGTAATGTTCTGCATGAGCAGATCGAAATGAATGAAATGAACCAGAACCGTACCGTAGTTTACTGGATGATAGAAATAATAAGCCTTTGCAAAAACAAATGGAAGAACAAAATTAACCAAATACTGGATTATAGAAGTAATGCACGTGCGCAAAACAAAAAATATTTAAGATTCATTTGACAATAAACTAATGTCATACGATATCTGGCAGGAAGTTCTATGGCAATAAAATAAATGTGCTGAGGCTGTCAGTGTCTCTCCCATGGTCCATACCTTGCCATGGTGGGGGGGCTTGCGTATCTCAGTGACCTGGAGAGCTACACCAGCTGGAGTTTATGCTCCTGGTAGTGTCATCCATGCTAGACAGGTCAAAGGATAAAGATCCGACCAAATTGGACCTTGAAAGAGGTTGGCGTAGGGCTAATAACCCCATCCGTAAAAAAGATATCTCGTTACAGAAACATTGACAAAAAAATCATCATACTCCGCCCCTGGAAGAGAAAGGACCCGTCTCAAGAAAGTTTGACCACAATGCCGAACACCCTTTTATCAACCAGGAAAACATCAACCATTGGGTCATGGAACATCAGGACAATGTACGAGGCAGGGAAAACGGCGCAAGTAGCAGCCGAGATGCACAGTTACAATCTACCAGTTCTATGGCTCAGCGAGACCAGATGGCTGTAGGTCAGGACAAATGAGACTGTCAACAGGGGTACTGCTGCTGTATTAAGGACATGAAGGAGACAGTGCAGTGTGCCTTGTTCAACACAAAAAAAACATAAAGCTTAACATCATCCAGTGCTACGCACCAACCAATGACAACACAAAAGACCACTTCTATGGTAGACTTCAAGTGGTATTGGACAAAAGAAAGGGCAAGGATGTACGTCCTGATGGTGGATTTTAATGCTATAATAGGAGCAGATAACACAGGCTATGAGGAAGTGATGGGCCCACACGCGCTTGGTCAAATGAATGAAAATGGAAAGAAGTTTGCAGACATCTGTGCACTGAACAACATGGTCATAGGGGGCAGCATCTTTGCACACAAAAGGATCCACAAAGCCACGTCGGTGTCTCCGGATCACACCACTGAAAACCAAATAACACTACCAGGAAAATAGGTATATGCAGTAGACAAGAAAGATCAGTCACGGATAAGGAGGGACAGGTCATCATGGGGATAGAGCAGCAAATGAACAGGTGGGCAGAACATTCTGAAGAGCTGTTGAACAGACCAGCACCAGCAAGCCCTCTTGATATCCAGGCAGCTGATGTTGACAAACCGATAGACAGCAGTAAACCAACCAGGGCCAAAATCATGAAGGCCGTATTGCGAACAAAGAGTGGTAAAGCTGCGGGCCCTGATGAAATCCTGGCAGAAGCACTAAAGGCAGACATGAAATAAATTTTTTAGATGCTGTTCCCTCTCTTTGAAAAGATCTGGGAGGAGGAGGACATACCAGCAGACGGGAACAAGGGCTACCTCATTAACATCCCAAAGAAGGGTGACTTGAGCAACTGTGCAAATTACAGGGGAATCACACTACTATCAGTCCCAGGCAAGATCTTCAACAGGGTAATCTTACACAGAATGAAAGATGCAGTGGACTTTTGGCTGAGAGACGAACAAGCAGGATTCTGAAAAAAAAAGATGCACTGACCAGATAGCAACATTGCGTATCATTTTAGAACAGTCCACGGAATGGAATTCGCCCCCGTACATTAACTTTGTTGACTATGAGAAGGCGTTCGACCGTGTCTACTGAGAAAGTCTCTGGCAGCTACCTGCTCACTATGGGATACCAATCAAGCTATTGAGTCTGATCAAAAACTCTTTTTTTTAATGAATGACCTGCAGATTCCTGCACGGTCCATGTTGGCCATTTCACAAGGAGCTTTGCGGTTAGAACAGGAGTCAGGCAAGGCTGACTGTTGTCACCATTCCTATTTATCCTAACAATTGACTGGATCCTGAAGTAGACAACAGCAGGGAAAATAAATGGAATTCAGTGGACACTGTGGAAACAGCTCAATGACCTCCATTTTGCAGATGATATTGCCTTACTCTTCCACAGTCGCCAGCAGATGCAACTCAACTGTCTCAGCGCAACGTGGCTTTAGGATCTACGAAGGAAAGACAAAAATTCTGAAAATTCATGCAACCAGCACAGAACCAGTAAAACCGCTAGATGAAGTGGAGTCATTCACATACCTATGGAGCATTATCGACAAACAAGCAGGCACAGACGCAGATGTCAAGGCAAAAAATGGGAAGGCGAGAACAGCATTCCTCATGATGAAAAATTTGTGGAACTCCCGCCAGCTTACAACCAGTGGCGGGCCGTGCATTTTACACCTAGGCCTTCACTATCTTCCCAAAATGAAAACGCATTATAATAACCTCACAATGACATTCTAGGGCTATAGGTTATTGTCATTCGGCATATAATGCACCCCATATTCATAGTAAAGATAAGTTTATTCCACTCGATAAAGGTTATTTAACACGAGGCTCAACACCCATGAGACTTACAATACACTAATTGACCCGACACGACTGAAACCATAAGAATGTAACACTACGCATTATCAAACGCACATCGAGGTTTACCACGCACACTCAAATGCACAGCCTACGACCCCTGAATCTGAAACACAGAGCTTATATATACGATCTGCACATGCTTCACACCAGTAGTGATCTAAAACAAGCAGTAATAATTAACAAGTATTAACAGGTCTGGCGCCAGGATGAAGTGTGTCTGTTTATCTCCCCCTGCATGAATACAAATACAGTACATGCACTTATAAGCCCCGTTAAGAAACTTTGAGTCTAGGGATGGGCCGATACCACTTTTTATGGAACGAGTACAAGTACAGAGTATTTCATTTTGGGTACTTGCTGATACGAGTACCGATAGGAGTACTTTTAAGAACTATGCCAAATGTAACATTTATCAAGCTAAAATCTGCTATTTCTTAGATGTTGATCAGCCAATTCAAATATAGAAAAGTAAATATTCCTACATATCCAGAAGAACATCATTTACATTGCAAGTCAAGAATGTGTAATATTTATTAGATGTCATTGGTTTACATCTCCTTCCCTAATTAAGTGAGAGAAACGTTTGTAAACGCGAACGCAATAG
>JACXGM010020339.1:0-17863 GCA_016801145.1 Umbra pygmaea | reverse complement strand
CTCCCACTTTCCCCATGACCCTCCCACGAACGCATATTGAAAGCGCAACTTGTCTCTTGTCGCTCATGTGGCAGGCAATCTGCGATTTTACCCAAGTGCGCCTGGTTTGTAAATAGCCCGCATCGGTTACGTCCGTCTTTGCGACCAATTAGCGCCTAGAAACAGTCGCAAACAGCTTGATAAATCTAGCCCCCAGTGTATAACCTTAAATTGAATGAGAACCAGACGGGCACATGAAGAGGTTGGACTTGTTCTTTTAATTGCCTCTTCCCAGAACTCCTTATAAAATACCATCCCCATCTCCTGCTCCCAAGCCGATTTAGTTCTATCCATGGACTGGTCGTTGCATGACATAATCCAGCAATAGACCCAGGAAATCAAAGATTTCTGTAGGGGTGAGATAGTCAGCAATACATCCCAGGGCTGGGTTGGGGGTGTGCAAGGAAAACCTTCGAATTGATTGGAAACAAAATGCCTCAACTGTAAATAGCGGAAAAAATGAGATGAAGGCATGTTGTATTTAACAGACATATTTGGAAAACTAGAAAAGACTCAATTTTCATATAAATCAAATAATGTTTTAATACCTTTTCCTTTCCAAAAACAGAAGGCTTTGTCATCAACCGATGGGGGAAATGTATGTTTTTATCAATGGGGCCCATGATAGATGCAGAAGAAAATTTTAAGTGGCTACGGAACTGGTACCAGATTTTGAGTGTAGTTAATACTACAGAATTACCAGTGTAACGAGAAGGAGATACTGGGAGAGCAGAGCAGACTAAAGTAGAGAGAGATGAAGAGAGGCACAACCTACCTTCTAAATTGCACCATGGCGTGTTTGGGCATGTAACCAGAGTAAAATTTTCTGAAGGTTGGCCGCCCAGTAATAGTATAGAAAATTGGGAAGTGCAAGCCCTTTTATATATATATTGAATTTACATCTCTGGAGTTGAGATCTACTGACCCTGGGCACCTTTTCACCCCAGATGAAAGAAGAAATTGCTTGATTGATTGCCTTAAAAAATGACTTTGGCAGGAACAACGGTATAGAATTAAAAAGGTACATAAATTTAGGCAGACTGTTCATTTTCACTGCGTTTATCTTCCTTATCAATGATAGAGGTAGGTTACCCCACCTCCGAAAATCTGACTTCATCCGAGTGAAAATGGGGGAGAAATTGGCTGAAAATAAATCTGCCAGTGAGCGAGTCACATTCACTCCAAGGTACTTGAAGCCGGAGTGCTTCAGCTGAAAGGGCAAGTCTGTATGTTGAAGTTGCAGTGCTGCTGGGTTAATTGGAAGACATTCAATCTTTTGTAGGTTAAGTTTGTACACCGAAAACAAACTAAAATTTTCCAAGATAGAGAGGATACTCGGTAAAGAGTATAGCTGGGTTATGGACATAAAGTAATAGGTCATCCGCATATAATGACAGCTTGTGTTCAATTCCCCCCCAGAGACACCCTGAAAAGTGGGTGAGGCCCGTAATGCCGCTGAAAGGGGCTCAATGGCAATGGCAAAGAGCAATGGGGACAGCGGATAGCCCTGCCTTGTCCCGCGTTCCAGAGCAAAGTATTCAGAATAAATATCATTAGTGCAGACACTGGCCTGAGGGGAAGCATATTAAAGCCTAATCCATGCACAGAGATTGTTACCAAAACCAAACTTCCTTAGTGCCGAAAATAAATATTCCCACTCAATTCTATCAAATGCCTTCTCTGCATCGAGTTAAACCACAAACTCTGGGGATCTGGAGAACTGTTTGGAGTCCGAAAATTGACAAATGCCTACCCTTAATAAATCCTGTCTGTTCTTCCGAGATGACTGCTGGAAGGACCCCCTCCAGACGGGTAGCTAACAATTTAGATAGCACCTTAAAATCAACATTGAGAAGGCTGAGTGGCCTGTATGAGGAGCAAGCAGTTGGGTCTTTACCCTTTTTAAGAAAAAGTGTAATAGAAGCCTGTGTTAAGGTTGGGAGGAAAGACCCTTGATCCAATGAGTCACTATACATAGCTAAAAGTAGGGGGGCTAGCTGTGGATAACATTTTTTTTTAACTCAATAGGGAACCCATCTGGGCCGGGATCTTTGCTTCTTTGAATAGTTTTTATTGAGGCGATCACCTCCTCAAGTCTTAGAGGAGAGTCAAGGTCAATAGCAACCTCCGCGGTCAACAGCAACCTCCACGGCAACAATTCTTCTAAATTAAGGAGTAGAAGAATGTAAAGATGTCATTGATCCCCTCAGTGACATAAACCATACAGTTTGAAGTATCTTGGATTTGAGGGATCAAACTAGAGGCAGCGCATCAATTTAACTGATGCGCCAGCAAGCGGCTTGCCTTATCCCCGTGTTCGTAATAGGTGGAGCGTGAGTGCAACAGTAAACATTCTGCCTCATTCGTAGATAAAAGATTAAATTCAGAATGCAAATTTAAATGTTGTTTATATAATTCAGGGGATGGAGTCTGAGCATATTTATGAATCTCTGTTGAAAGTTTGTCAATTTTAACCCTATGGTCTTTATTTAAGTATGACGAATAAGATATAATCACGCCTCTTAAATAGGCCTTAAGCATCTTCCATAGGAGAAAAGGAGAGATTGAATCAATCTGATTGTGATAAAGAAAATTATCAATTGCAGAGGTGATACAGTTACTAAATATATCATCGGACAAGAGAATAGAGTTAAATTTCCAGCGAGGGGGAGTACAGGATTTTGCCGATAAAGTAATTTCAAGTGCTACAGGGCCATGGTCCGATATTACAATGGGCAAGTAGTCCACTGAAATAACATCTGGTAATAGCCAATGGTCTACAAATAAATAGTCAATGCGGGAGAAAGAGTGACGAACATGTGAGAAGAAAGAGTACTCACGTGCCAGTGGATTCTGAAGTCTCCAAGGGTCAGTACATCCATTCTGTATCATAAACTCTAAAAAAGACTTTGCCATGTTGGAGAGAGGCACAGGTCTAGGACTAGAGCGGTCCAAGTTTTGGTCCATGACACAGTTCAAATCTCCCGCCAGTATCAATCGATGGGTGTGTGACAATGGTATCCTCCCCAGTAGCCTATTTGCAAAATTAGCATCATCGAAGTTGGGTGCATACTAGGGCAGTAACAATATGTGTTATGAAACCGAAAATGTGACCCTCAGCTCCACGAACCTGTGTCGCAGTCTGAGAAGGCAGAATCGCGAAATACCCCTTCCAACTCACAAGAGTTATCCTTCCTCTCCAGATCTAATGCAACCACATCTTTAAATTACAATTAGTATTATTTGAAGTGAACATTATAAAATATGTCGACCTACACCACAAAACTAGTTGAGGATAAATTATTTAATTTTAGCTGTAAGCATCCAACAATTACGTGTCATCTGACTACCTTTCCAATCATGTGATGCCTACCTGCAAAAGTTGAGCTAGTTGAATAACGTGTCCGCAGATCATTAAAAATACTTAAATAATCTTATTTTTGTTTTCCAGTATTTAAGGTCTAAAAATGTCTCAAAGAAATTCTACATTCATGCTATTTTTCAATTGTATTTTGTCGAAAGAAGCCATAAATGCTTTCTCTGAGAAACATTTAGTTAGCAACTGCTGGCAGATTATAGTAATAGCAGGTGATTGTGGCAGCTCCATGCGTTGACCTCACAGCAACGCACCTAATTTATTCGTTAGTTACCTTATAAGATTTGTCTGTTTGTGAGTATTGTTTATGATATTATATTTGTGTCCTTGCAGCTTTGCTTACTGAAACATATTTCTTGTGATCAGTATTAAATCGCGCATCTCTAAGTACATCAAAGCAGCGAAAATAACGACCCACTCATTGAGCAGTTAATCTCCACATTCTCATTCTGTTTCATTAGCACAGCGCATACAGTGTGGAGAATAAATAATAATAATAAATAAGCAGAAGAAAATAATTACCACCGAAGGTTAGGATACCGACCTCCCTGAGAACAAGTTAAGGTTATAAAGATATACTGTAAACTGCATACAGATAAATCAACCAAGGTGGTTGTTAGCTGGGGTTGTAAAAATGGACAATAAAGCCTCACAGCTTCCTGCCCTCTCCTCCACCCAAAAGGCGATATCCCAGACGATGAGCGCGGTCCAGCTTCAGAGGTGACTTAACGACCATGGGAAGTATCTCAGAAAGCAGACCGGACATGAAAGAGACCGAGTCGGACCCTTCCAGACCTTCAGGGATACCGACCAGTCTAACATTATTACACCTAGAACGGGATTCTAGGTCCTCGATATAGTCGCCCATTTTGCGATTCTCTGTTTCCACACGAGTGACCGCGTCGTCTAAGGTGAGCAACCTGTCACTGTAAGCAGACAAGTGATGTACACCCATCTGTGCGGCAAGCCTGTTTCTCCAAAGACGATTTAATGGATTCTAGAGCCGCGGCAATAGGTGGGGTAGCAGCCTCGATTGAAGATTTAACTTGACCGACTAGTACTGCAGACAGTTCGGTCAAAAGTTTGGTTCTAAAACACTTCAGATCAGCCGAAGTGATCGGGGAAGATGAATCCTCCACTATACCAGTGAGCTTGTCTTCTTGGATAGCACAGCAGGCGCCGGCTGCTGTTTGTTTTGCTCTAGATGGGTAAGGATATGAGCAGAATGTAAACAGGAATATATATATATATAGTGTGCAGGGTATGCAGGATACAGTGCCTTGCGAAAGTATTCGGCCCCCTTGAACGTTTCGACCTTTTGCAACATTTCAGGCTTCAAACATAAAGATATATAACTGTACTTTTTTGTGAAGAAGCAACAACAAGTGAGACACAATCATGAAGTGGAATGAAATTTATTGGATATTTCAAACTTTTTTAACAAATAAAAAACTGACAAATTGGGGAGCAAAAGTATTCAGCCCCTTTATTTTCAGTGCAGCAAACTCTCTCCAGAAGTTCAGTGAGGATCTCTGAATGATCCAATGTTGACCTAAATGACTAATGATGATAAATAGAATCCACCTGTGTGTAATCAAGTCTGCACCTGCTCTGTGATAGTCTCAGAGGTCCGTTGAAAGCACAGAGAGCATCATGAAGAACAAGGAACACACTAGGCAGGTCCGAGATACTGTTGTGGAGAAGTTTAAAGCCGGATTTGGATACAGAAAGATTTCCCAAGCTTTAAACATCCCAAGGAGCACTGTGCAAGCGATAATATTCCAATGGAAGGAGTATCAGAACACTGCAAATCAACCAAGACCCGGCTGTCCCGCTAAACTTTCAGCTCATACAAGGAGAAGAGTGATCAGAGATGCAGCCAAGAGGCCCATGATCACTCTGGATGAACTGCAGAGATCTACAGCTGAGGTGTGCAAGTCTGTCCATAGGCAAACAATCAGTCGTACACTGCACAAATCTGGCCTTTATGGAAGAGTGGCAAGAAGAAAGCCATTTCTGAAAGATATCCAAAGTGTTGTTTAAAGTTTGCCACAAGCCAACTGGGAGACACACCAAACAAGTGGAAAAAGGTGCTCTGGAAACCAAAATCAAACTTTTTGGCAACAATGCAAAACATTATGTTTAGCGTAAAAGCAACACAGCTCATCACCCTGAACACACCATCCCCACTGTCAAACATGCTGCTGGCAGCATCATGGTTTGGGCCTGCTTTTGTTTAGCAGGGACAGGGAAGATGGCTAAAATTGATGGGAAGATGGATGGAGCCAAATACAGGACCATTCTGGAAGAAAACCTGATGGAGTCTGCAAAAGACCTGAGACTGGGACGGAGATTTGTCTTCCAACAAGATAATGATCCAAAACATAAAGCAAAATCTACAATGGAATGGTTCACAAATAAACATATCCAGGCAGCCTGATCTCTTAAAAATCTGTGAAACTGCCACAGAGTATGACTATCAGAATCCGTGACAGATCCACGGAATTGCCGAAAATTCTGTGAAATGAACACGGATTAAAATCTGTGGCAGTGTCACGGAAAAGTCTGCGATTGGCGCACAGTGAGATCTTGCTGTTAACTCGATGTAAGCCTTTCCCAAACCCCTAACCTAACCTTAACCACTCAGAAACCTTGCTGTTAATTCGATTTAAGCCTTTCCCAAACCTAACCTTAACCACTCAGAAACCTTGCTGTTAATTCGATTTAAGCCTTTCCCAAACCCCTAACCTAACCTTAACCACTCAGAAAACCTTGCTGTTAACTCGATGTAACTTGTATTTAGGGAGTAAAAAATTATAAAAAAGCACGTTTGCAACACGTCTGCATCGCATTGGAATAGAAAACAGAATACATGTAAAGTGTCCGCCTGTATTCGAACTCGCAATCTTTGGTGTGTTAGTCGCATGTTTTTAAGTGTCCGTGGTAGTATCACAGATTTCTAACAGATCACGTTGATCCAGGTGTTAGAATGGCCAAGTCAAAGTCCGGACCTGAATCCAATTGAGAATCTGTGGAAAAAACTGAAAAATGCTGTTCACAAACGCTCTCCATCCAACCTCACTGAGCTCGAGCTGTTTTGCAAGGAGGAATGGGCAAAAATGTCAGTCTCTCTATGTGCAAAACTGATAGAGACATACCCCAAGCGACTAACAGCTGTAATCGCAGCAAAAGGTGGCGCTACAAAGTATTAACTTATACTTTTGGGCTGAATAATTTTGCACGCCCATTTTATCAATTTTTTATTTGTTAAAAAGGTTTTAAATATCCAATAAATTTTGTTCCACTTCATGATTGTGTCCCACTTGTTGTTGATTCTTCACAAAAAATTACAGTTTCATATCTTTATGTTTGAAGCCTGAAATGTGGCAAAAGGCCAAAAAGTTTAAGGGGGCCGAATACTATCGCAAGGCACTGTATATACAGTATATGAACCATATAATGTATGCATACATTTCAGAAGTGAAAGGGGTCGGCCACAATCTTTGCTGCTCTTCTCCTAGATCTGGAGGTGTGCAAGTCTTGTAACAGAGGCAGATTTCAGCCAATCACATTTTCAGCAGAGTGAATGATGCAGCCTGCCCTTGTGATGCAGCCTGCCCTTGTCCTTGGCGGAGGCGACAGGGTACCAGACGGTGATGGAGGAGGTCAGGATGGACTCTATGATGGCACTGTAGAAGTGCACCATCAGCGTCTTTGTCAGGTTGAACTGTTTCAGCTACCACAAGAAGTCTGTTGTGTTTTTCACTTGAGGTCCCGGGCAATGGTGGCACCCAGGAAGCGTAATGACTCCACAAAGTTGACTGGGGAGTCATACCGGGCAATGGGGGGAAGGGCAGCTGGGCTTCTCCTGAAGTCCACTACCATCTCCGCTGTCTTTAGGGCATTGAGCTCCAGGTTGTTCTGGCTACACCAGGACACCAAATGGTCAATCACCAAACTGTAGGCAGAATCGTCTCTATTAGAAATTAATCCAATGAATGTGATGTCATCCGCAAAGATGTCAGATAAGTGTTTCTCCAGCCTCACATGCTGCCTCCTGTTGGACAGGAAGTCTGTGAACCACCTACATGTTGATTCAGGCACTCCCAGTTGGGAGAGCTTGTCCTGGAGCAGTGCCAGAATGATGGTGTTAAATGCGGAGCTGAAGTCCACAAACAGGATTCTGGCGTAGGTTCCAGGGGAGTCTAGGTGCTGGAGGATGAAGTGAAGAGTCATGTTGACTGCGTCGTCCACAGACCTGTTGGCTCTGTAGGCAAAATGCAGCATGTCAAGATGAGTTAAATGAGGGTTTTGAGGTGAGACAGCACACAATGATGGGGGGCTGGAAGACTGGGCCAGTGGGCTGCTGTAGATGGCTGGAAACAAAGGCAGGGGGATGTTGTCAAGACTGTCCCTATGTCTTTCAAATCTGCAGTAGAATTTGTTCAGGTTATTGGCAAGTCACAGGTCATTGATGGAGTGTTTTTTTTTTGGCTTGTAGTTGGTGATCTGTTGTATTACTCTGTTTGTCACGTGTGGTGATGTTTTGTGACCCATGTCAACTTCCTTTCAAACTTGAAAATGTATGGCTATGACAGTCAATATACATAGATTGTGATGTTTTAATGCACAAATTACCATACTATCGTACCTAAAAAATAAACAGGAACATTTGTGGATATTTAATAAACTCACAAACTAAGTTAGCGGGGAAAGCTGCTTTTGTCTACCATTTCCCTCACTCTTGGATTGTTATATAGTAAGACCTTAAGTTTGATGCTTGGGGTAATTTAGGGTCTTTCAAATCCATGCTAAATAAACTGTTTAATGTTGAATATAATTGTTTTCCTTAATTCTGTTGCTTGTTATTGCATTGTATTTAAAATTGTGCATACACAGGGCTCAGCTGTGAAAGAGAGCTTGGTGATTCTCTCTGTATACAGTAAATAAAGGTTGATAAAAAATTAAATATTATCTATATATATACACACACTAGGGGTGGTACGGTTCATGAAAAAAACTTTGGTTTGCTTGTCTCGGTTTGGTGTGTGTGTGCGTCGCGCGGATCGTCGGTACACTGCTAATGTGCACAAACCACTTACTGCCGTGGTGAACACTTTCAACACCTATGTAAAAACACTTACCAGAAATGACGAGTGGGATGAGTGTGACAAACGCAACACATGGCAACTGTGGGTCACGTGGGTCTGGCTGCTCCAGAATTTCAAAACAGACTCTATGGCGTATATATATATATATATATTAGACAAATACATTGTATATACTGTATACAGTATATTGCATATTTAAACATATATATCACACATCCAAGCCATTACGATAGGTTAAAAAATGATTTTGTTAATCAGAGAATTCCTCACCTGCATCTTTAACTAACCAAAAAGAACACTAAACACTACCCTCTTCATCATCTGAATGGAGACAGTGGAGGACAATGAAGCCCTAGGCTGGGGGGTATTGAAAACCATGGGGGGGTATTGAAAACCATGCTTCAGCAGTACCTTTGCTTAGAGCTCAGAACCACCACTAGCCCACATGGATCAACAGAGAGAGAGATCTTTCATTGCCTGGATGGTTGGGCAGTATAGTTCAACAAATCAATCTCAAATCCCAAATGTACATTTTGTACAGATCAGTCAAACTTTCCCAGTGTTTTAAATGTTTTATAGGGAGTCTGCTTCATTGTCTGTCCGTAGGCTCGCGCCAGTACGTCTTCTTTTGATCAGAAAGCATCCTGCATGTTAGGCTACACAAAGAAATTCTGGTGCATAAATGTTGTAATACACTCTCCTTCCACTATTCCTGCAGACACATTGTGGATTATCTTATATTATTATAGACAACACAGAGATTATACATATTGCCCCTTTACTGTAATCTCGCACAACATAGCTGTCTATCCTTTTGACATTAAAATTAAACAATTACATTTAATGGATTATGTTAGTATTTTTTTTAAATGCCTGTGTTTTGATTGGTGGCAGACAGATGAATTAAAGTGACACTTCCAATTCGGCAGTAGTGTTGTACTGACTTATTATCCTCCGCTAGATTACCTTTCTTGTACACACGTTAATTGCCTATGTGTCATAATGTTACCATTCCAATTTATAACATCATTCATAAGCTTTTTTTCATATCAATACCTTAGAAATATTATTTTCTCTAGTTCATGTTATGCCTCTTTTGGAAATAATTGGATACACAAGGATGAGTTTCCAATCCCCCAAAAATGCTTGGTTTTAATATGCATTAAGGCATTTTCAATCATTTGTTTTTAGTTGTTTAACTTTTATTTAGTTTCCTAAGATACTGTACCTACCAATATATACCAATATATCTCTGCCCAAATGCTATTCTTCTCTCTGGGTTGCTGAAAATATGAATGATGTAGACTTTTGCTCACATACAAAGAATGCTTGTTCACATTGTATGTTCTCACAGCCATTCATTTCCTGAAATATGAGAGAAGACTCATTGCTTTTGGTCACCTCCTCTGCCCTCGGTGCCCCGGTGGGTATAAAGGCGCACACGCCTCTGTGTGGATGTGTCACTCAATGCAGTGTGAGACGGCCTCATGCGGTGCTCTGCTCCCGCCACTGACAGGCTGATGTCTGCTGACGTACGCCAGAGTGGGTGCTGGCACAAATGTGATATAATTGAATCCCTGATGCCACTTGTTTTCTCTCCCCATCTCTCTCTCTCCAGTCGCATTTTCTAGAAGTCTCTGTCAGCTTGTCTGCCTGCCTGCACTCTCTCTCTCTTTCTCTCTCTCTTTCTCTCTCTCTCTGTGTATGTGCATGAGAGAAGCATCAGCTTCACATGAGTGTGTGTGCTGAGTGAAGCCTGAGCTATTGCAACTCCAAAAGTCGGACAAGCTTCATCACACTCCATTGTACTCTGTCCACTTGAGTGACACGTCATACACGAAACAGGTTTAGATCGCTAGATTGGACATGCTTCTAAGATCGTATAGTCTATTTGGAGAAAGAAAGCGCTCATTTACTTTTAGCAATTCATCATGTCTGAGTTATATGAATGCAGGACTCTGATGGGGAATAGACAAATCAGTGGACACTATATTGATAATGTCACAGCGGTAGCTATCCATGCTCTGCATTCTGAGGTGCTGAACTTTAATGAGACAGAATACTCAGAAACAGAAGCGTACTTTTTTAAAAACACTTTTTAAAATAAAGACTGCCTTGTGGGGAAAAACAGGTAATCTTTTAGTAATTTTGAGTAATTTCAAATACAGACACACACACATGGATGACAGTAGGATAAATTAAGGACCGGCAACTAGGCCTACACAACATTAAGGCAGATCTGCGTCTTTCCTTTCCTCGTGTTCTTATTTCATTGTTGTTCCTCATGTTGCTGTTATTCCATGTGAGCCTACTCAGGATTATTAGTCTACTCTCGTTTATTTGATCAGCTGGCATTATTTTGGGATATTTGGCAATGTTTCGCTTGTGTTTTTGCCGAGGCTGCTCCTTCTGCTGGTTTGGGGGATTTGTCTGACACAAGTGGTTTTCTGTCGCATGGCCTACAGAATTATTGACGTCCTGTTGCGGTTCAGTCTTCTGCTTTGTGCAAATTGTATCCTATAATGTTCGCATGTCTCATTTGAGGCACCCATCGGGAAAATCAATGAATTACTGTGTTTCGTGATAGCAAAGCTACAGTTGACATTAACAAAGGTCGGTCTTTGGTTCCATTACTTAACAAATTGATTAGACGACTGACGTGGGTTGGTGTTAATGATAATTCCCTTATCAAATGAATGCATATTCCAAGCAGCTGATGCCTTGTCTCGTTTTGATGTCAGGAGTTTCGCAAATTGCACCCGGAATCAATACCCTATGGTCTGACATGCCCATCGTCCAGGCCGCAGCATTAGATAGATTAATCACTGCAAACGTTATTGTACTCACTATCAGCATCTAAGTATAGGAGAAAGGGTATGGCTAAATCAAAATTAAAAACGTAGGATTCTGCTTGGTGTAAGTTTACCACTTCTGCAGGTCATTCTTATTTTCTACAAAACTGTTATACCTTTGGTGTGTGCTTTTATTCTTCACTGCAAGAAGAGGTCTACTTTAAATAAAGCAAACTTTGCAAGAACTAAATTTCATCTTTAATGCCAGGATCAATCTTGTCCTAGTATTGGGTAGTTTCTCAGTTTGTCTTCTTAATGCACTGCATAAAGAGAGGCCTATTATCAATGATAACCGATTGCTCATTTCCCTCATGCTATTACAGGTTATGGTGTCAAAATTAATCGAAAGATGTTTTTGGACATATAACGATGTGCGTTCTTTTACAGGCAGTTTGCATGACTGCTTTCTATGGGTTTCTGAAGTGTGGTCAATGTACTAATTTCGGCATTGTTCACAACTACTGTACATATCATTTTATCGGTAATGGGTAAAGACATGTCTACATTCATATTGGTGAAGGCCGTTCTTATCATTTCTCATATTGATAATTATTTTTGTCCTTTCAATTACATGACTCAGTATGTACAGTACTGACCACGAGAAACGGCGGTTGATTCTTTAGTCTTTAGATTTCTATGAAATGTGAGATATCACTTATTACATATAATTTCAATTACTAGTATTTCCTACCAAATCCTGAACTTTCATTCAATGGTTTCGCCATTTAAACGCTATTGTCAGACAAGTGAACAACATTATTTTGGTGTGAGTTAACAAAATATGTATTCGTAAATTTTCAGTTACATTAATCACCCATGCCCACAGTCCTCTGTGCGTGATCTCGCGGGATCCCGCGGGATCTCGCGGTAGCAGCCATCAGGTAAGTGTTATTTAAATATACTGCTACCGCGATCCCGGGAGATCACGCACAGGGCACAACATATATAGCCTAGCAGCCGAGAGTAGCAGCCATCAGGCAAGTGTTATTCAAATATACTTCTGGTGTACTTACACAAACTTTTCAATGCCTTGTTTTATAAGTACAGAACCTAATTGTACTACTGTAAAAGTTTGGTAATATTCCCGCCATTATTAGTGGGGTTATTTACAAGATACCAACTTGGCTCCCTTACCGCCAGCACTAAGCAATTCGTCTGATCGCGCTAAATCGACCAATGTTATAACAAGGGAAAAAAGCTTAGGGGGGGGTTGTTTGGCTCAAGGTCAAGGTGCAAATGATCCTAGGTTTATATTACTCCGAACCATCATTTTAATGCAAATATCTCATCAGCCAATCACGTGGCAGCAAGTCAATGTATATGCAGACGTGGTCAAGACGATCTGATGACATTCAAACAGAGCATCAAAATATGGATGAAAGGTGATTTAAAAGACTTAGAACATGACTTTGAACGTCTTGTGCTGCTGTAGCCCATGTGCTTAATTATTCAACCGCCTAAGTAATCACCTCCTCACAATAGCACAAATATGCAAAACAGGTGTTATCTCAAGCACACCTGATGCAACTACTCAAGGGCTTCATTAGTTGCACCATGTGTCCTTGAGCTGGAACACATGAAATACCTGAACTGGCTAGGGGTTTGTTTAGTGTCACGTTTGACTGTGTGTGAGGAACATGGCTAAGTCAAAAGAATGGTCCAAAAAGTTAAGCAAAGGGATAATCACTGTTCACAAATAAGGAACAGGATACAAAAACATAGCGAAGGCATAGAATGTTCCCAGAGACACCGTTGAAAGCATAGTTTGCTAGTTCAAAGTTAAAGAAAATGTGGTTACACTATGTGGACAGGGCAGAAAAAGTAAGACGTCAATGGCTGCAACCAGACTTCTGAGATGGCAGGTTGTGAAAAGTGCTTGAGTGACTTCTGCAAGCAAAGAAAATGCAGGCCTCTAGTCTATTTTTGTTCTAATTGTTCAGTTTTGTATTGTTGCATCTCAGGGCACAACTGTAAGAGACATGTAGGTCTCAGCTTGTTTTCCCTGTATCAATAAATGTTAATAAAAAATCATAAAAAATAAATAATTCACCAAGTCAGAACAATTCTTAGGGCAGGGGAATTCAACTGTAATCTTACGATAAGAGCCTGCTGGTTTTCTGTTCTACCTCATCATTAATTGCACTCACTTGCTGTACCAGGTATAAATAACTCCCAGATTAGAGGGTTGCAATGAAAAAATGGAGCGAAACTGGCTTTGAGGTCCATAGTTGAATATGAGGGCCTTAGGGCATTAGCTTATGTGCTATTTCTGTAGCATGACTCAGCTTCATGTAGTCATATGGTACATCATCTTAGGAGCTAAAAATCTTCACATCTGTTCCCAATGTGGAGCCAGCCTTAAATTCAAAACAGTCATTTTGATAACATAAAATACTTTTACAATCTGTGGCTATTTTGAAAAGTGTCTGCCACATCCCCACAAAGGCTACATCTAAGGTAGCGCTGTATCTGAACATTTTTAAGACAAAAATGATTAATATCTCTGACTTTCCCTGGACCTCCTGCACGAGGTCAGATATAAGTCAGATTATCTATCAGGCCACGTCACTCTCCTTGTGTGCAGATTCCCACCTGTATATTAAATCGCTGAAGTATAGTCGATTAACTTAATCATGCGGTGCATGATCTGACTAAAGACTTCCGTGATGGATGAGCAGTGCAAAAAGAATTGGCGGCTCCTGGACATGTGGTCAGATGAACCATGTGCGTTCCCTTCGCCATCCCACAGATCTGTCCAAGGGTTTGTGGAGCTGCCGACAAGGCAGGGTTAGGGGGAATTGGGAGTGAAATAAAATGGGGAACATTTTTCCAATAAAAAATTAAAATAAATTGTTCCACATTTGCTCAGCCTAGTTGTCCCACGATATTGGGATCGTTTTGTAATATTGAAAGCTCATCTTAGCTCATTGCCTTATTTGCTTGAAAGACACTGATTAGTAATTAACCAGAAGGAGATCAACCAGGTTATTTTCAATAACTGCTTTCTCAAGTAGCTAAATTAGTTTACCCTCACTTTTAGCCTAAAAAGCCTTCAGTATTTACTATTACCGTCTATTGGATTCAGGCCTGCATCATATTCACACCAACATCCCCAAGAGAAGAAGCCGGCAGTTTCCAGAACATTCCAGGGCACCCAGCAGGGCTCATCATTTAGACAGCTGGCCCTCATCAGGATACAGATAAAGATGACATGGCGTGAAGCCCAGAGAAGAGCACTATGCCAGAGGAGATCCCCCCTGACACAACTCTGTCCCTGCAACACGAGGCAGAAGAATGGTGCTGAGGCACCCATTCCTCCAAAATTGCCCCTGTGAGGCTGACCATGAGACGACACAGCCACCCTTAGAGAACGGTGTGTCGTTTGCTTTTGCAAATAAAAATCCTCCAGGGCTCTGACCACTGGTCATGTGTCTGTTCCCTGTTACTCTCTCAGTTGCAGATGCCTGCTGTACAATAATGACAACGTTCTGGAACGTCTGCTCTTTGATGTGTTACTTGCCCTGTAACAATTAATTTTCCTTTATTGAAGTTGCTACAAGTGTCCTAATTTTAAACCAGAACCAGGTTTCTATCTCTACGTTGGGTTTCGGGATTAGCCAGAGATCGTCTCCAGACAAACAAAAAAGAGTTGACACATTTTACACATCCGCATGTATCACATGAGCACTAGAACACAGGAGAGAGCGTGAAAGTTATACCTGAACCTGTTTGAGGAACAATACTGTAAACGGCAGAGGCATTGCTGATGCCAGCTTTCTATCCCAGTTGTGCCCTCTATATTGACATTAGCACCGAGGCTGGCACGCCACTGCAGGTAATGAGAGAAGCTGCCTCCTCCCCAACGGAAGCTTCCAGCGGACCCCCATCTTGCGAGGTGAATCCGCCAGTCACGGCCCTATAGGTGACGCTCAGCGATAAGCTAAAGCCATTTACTCCATTAGGTATTAGATCCACAGAGCATGGAAACCAGCCTTGCATCTCTTTTACATCTTAGAAGGATTATCAGTGGGTAGCCCCCCCCCCCCCCCGCAGCGCCGTGCAGCACAGTGCATCACTTCACTTTACGTATTCATTGATTTAAATGTCTCACAGGACCTCAATCGGCTGCCGCTGTATTAGGTTTGGTGTGAAGTAAGCAGACTTGATTAACCCTCCGGATCTGTGTTAAAAAGCTACAGAGGTCCTTGGTTAAGAGGCGGTTAAACGCATCTGCCTACTCCCCTCGATCTGTATTCCCCTACAGACGAGGAGAACAATGAAAATACCCGCCTGAGCTACTATCCTTCTTATAAATGAATATGCCAAAATAATGACTTGGGATGTGTAATGAAGTGCTGTGGCCATTGAGTTAACTCTCACTGAAGAAGGAATATGGATGCCTTCCTGTCGAGATCTACATTCTTTAATGAAAGGATCTCAGAGGGGCCAAGGTGAGCTGGTCCATCGGTCTCTTATTCATGATTGTTAGGCGCAAAGTTTAAGTACTGCGTTCGGAAATACAGAAGTTTAAATGGGAGTTAGTAATTCAATGTTTTTGTGTGAGCAGCTTAGAGAATCTAGTGCAAAACTCAGGATGAAAATGAACAATTTCAATAAAGGACTTGAAATCTGGTAGTTCAAACATTAATCTTTAAGTTATTCTTTGGTTGATAATATGTTTAATGTCTCCCTCAAGATCATCCGCAATAATGCTGCTCCTCATCGAAGGCAACCGACCCACAACTGAACGCATAACTGTGTCCATCCTCTATGCTTCTTCCACCTCCATAACCTCCCTCTCCAGTCCCGGTGCTCAGACCCTCATGTATACATGAATCCCAACCAGTCTCAACATCTGTATCTCTGTGGTGAACAGCAGCGCCTCCAGCTCCCTCCAGATGGTTCAGCGCTTTGCAGCCAGACCGCTCACCCACACTAAGATCTGGGAACGCAACACCTGTCCTCCGTTAGCTCCCAGTGCAGAAAACAGGCCCCTTTTGACCTACAGAGCCCTGCACAACTTTGCCCCGCACCCTTCTTACCTCACAGATCATGTTGCCCCTCCCACTCATACCTCACAGATCTTCACCCACCGTGCGTTCACTTTTCATTTACACCCCCTAGTCATTGTCTGGACAAAGATTGACTTTCAGGTCCCCCCAAAACTCCCAGCATTTCAATACTTACCCCTACAAATGTTCCTCTCCATCTTCATTCCACTCTGTCCTCTCTCTCTGTCCTTCTCTCCCTCCCTCCCTCACTCGCTCGCTCTCTGTTTCTCTCTCTCTCTCTCTCTCTCTCAGACAAGCACAACAGCTGCTCACTAATTTACTCTATTATTTTGCTGTGGTTCAGTCTTGACTTAATTTCATCATTTTAAAGTGACTTTGAGTTGTTGAAAAAGCATTAAATACTGTAAGTCCCATGTATTATTTTTATTTGTATTATTATATTAAGTCAAGGTAACAAAATCCCCCTGGCCCAAAGCCAAGAGAGAAGGAGCAGCCCTTCGCAGAGACAGCTTTGTGGTGTGTCAGGATCTATACTATGCTGCATTACTGCTATACTCACATATTACATTCACATGTGGGGACACTACAATTTTGACTATTCATCCTGTTATTTGATCCCCAAAATGTCACTTTCTCCATGGCGACCAGCTAAAGGTACCCCTCCCACCGAGGTCACATTTCCCTTGTCCACATCCTATCCTTGAATGTGCTTGATTCAGCACATCTCGCCACGGTAACAGCTTGCAGCCATAGGCTCCATGCCTTAGTACATGAAAGAGCAAAAACATCAATGGACCAGCACCTTATTCTGAATATAGAGCGTGATAAAAGACACATTATTTAACACCAAGTTCTGACTCAACCTCCCTCATAAAGTAGTGATGCCACTTCCGCTGGCGGTGCGCGCCGGAAAGAGTGAGATAAGCGGCAGACGGATGGGTTTCGTCTGACCAACGAGGCCTGTTGTCAAATCCATCCGTAGCGCGGCAGGAGGGTTGGGGGGTACGATGAAACATTAGAGCCCCAGCGAAGGCGCGCCCCTGGCCAACACAGACGCAGTGGACCACGGCCCTATCAGAGAAACACAGACCAGACTCCCAAAAACCATGACAGGGTAAACAGGAAAATTAATGACTGTCATCCTCTAACTACCCAGGGCTACATTATATTTTTCATTCATCACGTTAACACAAAAGTCGCCCCCCACACATACACATATATTTTATTTTCAAGCTAAGAATATAGTGTAATATTCCACAGACTTCCATCCTCCCCCTCTAGCCCTGCAGTGTGGAGTTCGCTGCTGCTAGGCTCCTAACACAACCCCTGCGTGTGTGCTGCTCCAGCCGCTGGGGAAAGCGGACTCTGTTATGTAAGCCCCAGGTGATGCTTGTTGCCCTGGATAGAGTTATCGCCAAGGGGACAAGTTCTCACCGTGCCAACTCCCCTGCCCCCCCCCCCCCCCCCCCCCCC
>JACXGM010020338.1:0-17862 GCA_016801145.1 Umbra pygmaea | reverse complement strand
AGGAAATGCCAAAATGCCTGAAGTCCAGTGTCAAGTACCCACAGTCAGTGATGG
This sequence comes from Umbra pygmaea, assembly GCA_016801145.1. NCBI lineage: Eukaryota > Metazoa > Chordata > Actinopteri > Esociformes > Umbridae > Umbra > Umbra pygmaea. The sequence continues at coordinate 17,808 of JACXGM010020338.1, read as the reverse complement.
TCTGGGGTGCCATGTCAGCTGCTGGTGTTGGTCCACTGTGTTTTATCAAGGGCAGGGTCAATGCAGCTAGCTATCAGGAGATTTTGGAGCATTTCATGCTTCCATCTGCTGAAAAGCTTCATGGAGATTAAGATTTCATTTTTCACCACGACCTGGCACCTGCTCACAGTGCCAAAACCACTGGTAAATGGTTTACTGACCATGGTATTACTGTGCTCAATTGGCCTGCCAACTCTCCTGACCTGAACCCCATAGAGAATCTGTAGGATATTGTGAAGAGGAAGTTGAGACGCAAAACCCAACACTCTGGATGAGCTTAAGGCCGCTATCGAAGCATCCTGGGCCTCCCTCACACCTCAGCAGTGCCACAGGCTGATTGCCTCCATGCCACGCCACATTGAAGCAGTCATTTCTGCAAAAGGATTCCGGACCAAGTATTGAGTGCATAACTGAACATAATTATTTGAAGGTTGACTTTCTTTTTTTTGTATTACAAACACTTCTTTTATTGGTCAGATGAAATATGCTAATTCTTTGAGATTTTTGGGTTTTCATGAGCTTTATGCCAAATGCAAAACTGAAATATTTCAGTTGGTGTGCAATGAATCTAAAATATATGAAAGTTTAATTTTTATCATTACATTATGGAAAATAATTAACTTTATCACAATATGCTAATTTCTTGAGAAGGACCTGTATATCAAAACATGAAAAAAGTATCAGATTTAACTAGTCTTCTTTCAAAACCCTATAAATAGAACATTGGAGCGTCTGCTTCAAATATGAAATATAGAAATTGGAGTTGAACTAGACAGAGGAACTGCTTTGCCACATGCTAGAACAGTACAAACAGTAACAGCAAGAGGGCGTGGACATATGGGGCCTGGTTCTCAACAGGGGTTCATGCAAAGGCCACACACCAGAGTCAATGAAAATAGGGCACTTGGAACAACACCTTACTCCAAACATCTAGGGAGACAGGGAGACAAGCACTTCACACAGCCTCACCTTCGGTCTTCATTAGAAACTTGGATTGCCGTTTTAACACCACCCACCCACCTCACAGCCAGAGCTAACAGCTCGCATACATCTTGGTGCACAACGCTCTCACACCAATGCACCAGGGGCAAGGAAAAAATTACATGTAATAGTAACTGTGAACTCAACTTCCAGCTACAGCAAACCCCATAAAAAGAGTTACCACCCCTTACCCAGCAGTCACACAGTGGGTCGTTGTACTGGACTGGACTGGGCTGGACGTCGGGGGACCTAACGGAATACAGAGGACAACATCCACACAGATTTTGTTTTGACAGTGCTCATGGCAAGTCACTCTATGTAAAATGTCATGACACCCACCATCCCAAAATGTTCTAAAATGGGTTCTGGAGTGAAAAAGCACATGATTAGCATTCCTGCAACATCATTGAGTTGAAAGTGAATTTGATCTAAGAAATTAAGATAATTGACTGTGCATAATTTGCCCATTTACATACTTAACATACCATACCTACTGGAATCACATAGATGAGCAAAAACCTCTATGAAAAAGGCAAAATTACATTTTTTAGCAGATTGATCTCACACCACAAATATGATGGAACATTTTTCAAAAAACAAATACATATTTTTCTTACAAACCTTTGTAAGAAATAGTAAAATAGCCAAATCAACAGTTCACAATAGCAAACTAGAAACTAATGAATATTATGGACAAATAAATCATGTGTATTTTCAGAAATTGGTTATATTGCACCTGTATTATTCCTGTGTTCAGTAAAAACCAATATAAAAATAAATAAATTGGGCCAACAGGACAAATTAATGGAAAGTTATAAAGTGCAGCTTTAAATAACTGAATTTGCAGCATTTACGTGAGCACGTTTTCAAGCCAACAAGGACACCACCATTGTATTGTTGTAGTCATAATGTTGCTAATATTATCTTCTTGGTCGAATTTTGTATTTCATTCATACTATGCAGCAGTACAAATCACTTGTTGTATAATACAAAACAATTCTGCACCGTTGATATTTATAGTAAAGAGACAATAGAACACTCCCTGTACATTTGTTTTCACAGGTGCTTTTATTGTGAATTTTACATCAAACTTTGGGGAATTGTGTCTTACGATTGAGAATGGGCATTTTCAAAATTACATTGATTTGGCATGTGCAGAGTCCTTAATAGTACATTAACATGTGTGCTTGCATATTTGTATGTAGACAATTAACCTGCAGCGCACACACAGCTTCATGGCCCATAAATCAGAGCTGCTATCTCTGCCTCCAAAGACTACAAGTTTGGAACTGAACTGGGACTATACTCTCTCGCTCTAATAAATTTGGGTACCAACAGAAATATCACATTAATATATAGTTGAGCCTCCTTTAGCAGAAATAACAGCCTCTAGACACTTCCTATAACCTGTAATGAGTGTCTGGATACTGGAGGAATGTATTTTGGACCATTTCTGCTTGCAAAACATCTCCAGTTCAGTTAGGTTGGATGGTTGCTGAGCATGGACAGCCCACTTCAAATCACCCCACATATTTTCAATGATATTCAGGTCTGGGGACTGGGATGGCAATTCCAGTACATTGTACTTGTTCCTCTGCATAAATGCCAGAGTAGATTTAGAGCACTTTTTAACTGGCAAAATGGGAGCCACCAGAAACACAAACTGCTAAGGTGAGTACAAAAACCTCTTTTTAGTAAACTCTATGTACACAAACAAAGTTCTCAATGCTCAAGTTCATGTGTACAGCCCCTGGTGACACTTCGAGCAAAGTTTCATGTTGTGTCGAGCCTTCTTAACGTTTTAAAAATAGCAATTTTGATGCTATCATATTAGTGCCCCTATCCCTCCTGTTCAAAAGGCGATTTGACCGAAACCAAAACTAGGGAAAATCTTAAGTGGCATTATACCTTCCTAATTATGCTTTTAAACGAAAGTTTGACTTGGGTACATTGAAGAAAAGACCGTAGGCTGAATTTTGGCGAGAGTTACGCTTTAACAGGGCAAGTTACTTGTTAACATAGAACCCCTTCTATGATATCATCTTCACATCTCTTGCATTCATTGAACTTCCATTGAAGATTATGGAGAGTTTCTGCTCGAATTTCTTTGCAGGATGTCAGAATAGCCTCCCAAAGCTGCTGTTTTGATGCAAACTTCCTCCCACCCTCATAGATAATTTGCTTAAAGGGATGGTTCAGAGTAATATAACCCTAGGGTCCTTTGCACCTTGACCTCGAGCTAAACAACCCCCATAAGCTTTTTTTCTGTTGTTATAACATCTGTGCCAACTAGTAGGATTAACTGCAAGCCTCTGGAGGATCTTACACCTTGAGGTTTGCGGGACTCCAGAGGCACCAGCAGCTTCACATACCTGTTTGCTACTTTGTAATGGCATTTTAGCAGCTGCTCTCTTAATCCGATGAATTTGTATGGCAGTAACCAGAAATATCTTGTTTTCATACCTTATCCAAGACATTGCACTATTTGACGCTTTTCCGCAGCAGAGAGATCCTTTTTCTTTCCCATATTGCTTGAAACCTGTGGCTTGCTTAATAATGTGGTACATCCTTCTAATGTAGTTTTACTTAAATTGGTCTCACCTGGCAAACTATTTATCACAGGTGTCTGAGATTCATTTCAGTGATCCAAACAGCCTGGAAACACAATACCATCAATGAGTTTGATTGAAAAACAAAATATTTAATCTTTATGACACTTAATTCCGAATTGCATAATAATTTGGAAGGTGGTGTATATCTATATATCGATCTATTTATATCTATCTACAGTATTTCACAAAAGTGAGTACACCCCTCACATTTTTGTAAATATATGATTAAAACTTTTCATATGACAACACTGAAGAAATGACAATTTGCTACAATTTAAAGTAGTGATTGTACAGCTTGTATAACAGTGTAAATTTGCTGTCCCCTCAAAATATCTCAACACACAGTCATTAAGGTCTAAACCACTGGCAACAAAAGTGAGTACACCCCTAAGTGAAAATGTCCAAATTGGGCCCAATTAGCCATTTTCCCTTCCCGGTGTCATGTGACTCATTAGTGTTACAAGGTCTCAGGTGTGAATAAGGAGCAGGTGTGTTATCGCTCTCACTCTCCCTCATACTGGTCACTGGAAGTTCAACATGGCACCTCATGGCAAAGAACTCTCTGAGGATCTTGAAAAAAAAGAATTGTTGCTCTAAAGAAGCTGAGGGTAAAGGTGATGGACTGGCCAAGCATGTCTCCAGACCTAAATCCTATTAAGCATCTGTGGGGCATCCTCAAACGGAATGTGGAGGAGTGCAAGGTGTCTAACATCAACCAGCTCTGTGATGTCATTCATGTTTGTAAATAAAAGTTGCATGCCATAACATGCAACTGCATTGTAGTGGTCACCACAATTCTTTAAATCCAAATAAATTTGGATCTGAATGATTTCCCCATTGGGGACAAATGTTTACTGATGTCTTATTCATACGTAAATTTTATTTTTATTGTAATTTTTGTATTGACAGCAGATTCTAGTTAGGGGGAGACAGTGAGGAACGTCACAGACAGTGAGGACCGTCACAGACAGTGAGGAACGTCACAGACAGTGAGGAACGTCACAGACAGTGAGGAACGTCACAGACAGTGAGGAACGTCACAGACAGTGAGGAACGTCATAGACAGTGAGGAACGTCACAGACAGTCGGCCCCCATCGCCAGTTGACACATGCAGACCGAAGTCAAGAGCCAACACTGCCACACCAACTCCAGCACACCGTAAGATACTTTGATGTCTTGCGTTTTGAGTTTGATAAACATTGTTGAAAACTTTGGAAGTGAGTTCAATGGTCAGCTGCGACAAAAGGCGCTTTGGCCACAAACACCATTTTGGATCAAAATAAAGAAAGACTAGAGGGGAAAAAAGACTGCACTGTGAAGTATAGAGGATATTTGACATTGTGGGGCTGTATTTTTTACAAAGGTATGGGAACCTGGTTAGGACACATTGCACCAGGGAGAAAAATCTGTCTTCCTTCAGCTCATGAGCCGTTCCAAAACTTCTTCGTACTTTTTTCTTTGCATCATTCGGGTACAGGTTGACCTTAGTTTCATCTGTCCAAAGAATGCTGTTCCAGAACTGGCAGGCTATTGTAGATATTGTCTGACAAAGTCTAATCTAACCATTCTTGAACCTTATGTATGGTTTGCACCTTGTGGTGAACCCTTTTAATTTGCTCTTGTGAAGTCTTCTCTTTATGGTGGACTTGGATAATAATATGCCAACCTCCTGGAGTGTGTTTTTCACTTGCCTCTATGTTGTGAAGCGTTTTTTCTTGACAAAATTTAAAGGATCCTACAATCATCCACCTCTATTGTTTTCCGTGGATGTCCTAGCTTTTTTGTGAAGCAGAGTTCACCACTGCGTTCTTTTTTTCTTTGAATTTCCTGCTATCTCTCTGATGGATTTTTCTTTTTTTGGGAGCCTTAGGATGGCCCGTTTCACTTGCATTAAGATCTCCTTTGACCGCATGTTGTGGGTTCACAGCAACAGCTTCCAAATGTGAATGCCAAACCTGGAATCAACTCCAGACCTTTTACCTGCTTAATTAATTAAGAAATAACAAAGGAATAGCCCACACCTGTCCAGAAAACAGCTTTTGAGTCAATGGTCCAATTACTTTTGGTCCTTTAAAATAAGAGGGGTCTACATGTTAAAGAGCCATAATTACTAAACCCTTCCTCTAATTTGAATGTAAATACCCTCAAATTAAAGCTGAGAGACTAAGCCCAAATGTATTATTTAACTGTAACTTGAATATAATTTGGTAAACTGTACATTCAAATATATTTGTGTCTTCATCAAACATTTATTTTCAGAAAATCCAAATAAAGGCAAAATCAATTAAAATGATGCTGACAACAAACATGCCATTATGTATACATGACATACCGTGCTGGAGGGCAAAGTACATTACCATTATAATAACTGTACAGTATGCGAGTTTACCACAACAAAATCAACAGACCAGTGTAGCACCTGTCAATAGACAAGGTTGGAACTTAACAAATGCTCCCATCTCTCACGGAAATTAATCAGCATTTCAAAAAACCTGTATAGTTATATTGGAGGAGGAGTAGGGCTTGAACATCAACTAAAACTGTCTCAAATAGTTTTCAATGACCAAGGAGAGGTTGTATCTTACTTTCTAGGTATCTCAGTAGCTCCTTTTCTGATGAACAAATTCAAGTACTTCAGGCAATCTGTGCTCAAATTTAAACAGAATGTAAATGTACATTTCAATATCCTAAAAGTCTGACATGTTATTAAAACTTGTGGACTGCCTGATTTGGAAAATGTTTTATTTTGTAAGCACTGTTTACTTCTGTGTGGATGGGCACATCAAGTAATTTAATCTTGTATTCAGTGCACATTTATAAATCTTTGGATGATTATTAATTTATATTACAATTAATATATCATGTATGTACATTAATACTTGTATGGAATTTGTATACAAATATATGATGTCTGCTTTATGTTGTACATGCCTGGTCATTTAGCTACAGTATATAATTCACAGCTAAATGTTTGGCAGCTAGATATCTTATATCCATTAAGTTAACTTTCTAAAATGTGCTAAATCCTCTGCCCGAATTTAAGTTAGGTCACTAAGCTTTTAGTGTTTACCAAAAATAAAGCTGCTCATTAATCAAATACAATACCTACATTTCTTCCAGAGTAAAAAGTCTTTCAATAAAATGTTTCTGGAATGATAGTCTTAATCTAAAAACAGAAATGACTTCCGCACAATCTAAAATGCTGGGGGTTAAAATCCTCTTCCTGGTGGTTTCTGAGGTGGAACGACCCTGGTGGTAAATGCCAAAAACCAACTCAGGCATGTTAGCAGGGAAACTCAAGGATCCATTATGCTGTGCAGTGTGCGCTCAACCTTTTTTTCTCTCTCATAGAAAACAGTCTCTTAGGAGCCAACCATGTGATTTGGTAACCGTTCAGAGTTTACTTTCTTTCAAAAATATAACTGCCATTTATTTTCCAAATTGTGGGTGTTGGAAAATTTTGAAGATATTGTGATGTTTAGTCACAGGACCAGCACATCATTTTCTTTTCACCAACATACCAAAAATTACAGAGTGGTCTACAGGAGAGATTCTGGACCTTTCCTATTGTGAGGACCATGAAATCACACTCATAAGCTTAAGGACTTTTGTCTTTTTTACATTAAGTGTCATGAAGCTGACATTTCTTTTACAGTTTGAGGTGAACAGAGACAGTGTGTAATTTCTGCTCCAGTGATTGTCCACTGTAGACAGAGGGAAGAAAGTCCTTCAATTATCTGGATGTATGCTGTGGACATCTGCCACCCTTGAAACCATCCCTGTATTAGCAAGTTGGCCTACCGCATGCTACAGGGGTCCTTCTGTAATCAGATTTTAAGGGCTAAAAGGTTGATGTTTCACCAAGGTACATACCCCTCTTACACACATTAGAGTGATCAGTAAAGAAAGTATGAAATAGAAACATGTTGCCCTAAACAACCATGTGAACATTACTGTAGATAGGACACATCATAGGACAACATATCTTCAATTATTTAGTAAACAAATAAAAAGTGTTTACTGCTAATGACTCTGCCCTTAAGAGTGCCTACAAAACAACAGATTTTTTCACCTTTAAATTTCTTCATGTCATTGCTCTTCTGAACCAAACAACTTCTACTAGCCTACATATGCTGTCGTTGTTATTAAATGTCCTTAAGTCAAATTCATGTTTATTAAAACATCATTGCATAATTGATATGAAGGGCACTTTTCCACATGAAACAGCCCACAGAGCAGAAAGCATTTAAGTGTCATACAAATCTGACAAATACACTAACAACGCATATCAACATCGTTCAAGAATGACTCTGATTAGATTTCTAGCGGTGTCACTGCCATTGACGCTAAATTAAGAAATTACAACAGAGAGAGGGTAGACTATAAAGAAATATACAAATCGCCTCGTTACATTGACATCCATTCTTAAGAACCATGTGCCTAGGCTTTGAAAGCATTACCTCTGTCAATCCTGGGTTTGAAAACTAAACTACACGGTAACAACACTGGAACAATGCCTCTCTTTGTTTCACTAAAAAGGAAAATTTCCCAATCTCAGAAACATCTACAATGCGACTCTCTTACTCAGTCAAATGGAGCTAAACGTTTAAAGCGGTCGACCAGCGCAATTCCACATCACAACGGTTTCTAGACAACGTCGTTTATATCTAAACAAGTCTGCTGGTGCACCTAGCGGATAAATTAAGACATTCATCTACCTAGTACAACCTGCTTGACACTGGCCGGATGAAACAGATCTGCTGCTGTTTCAACATGGTATCATCTCGCACACAAACCCTTTCACGAAGGTCAGATGAGCACAGTGTCGAATAACACAACAAACCAACCACAGAGAGAGTTCAGCTGGCTGTCTTACCTTGGGTTGGGCACGTCTTGGGAAGGCAACTTTAGGATCAATCTGGCACATAAGAAGGAAAGGAGATTTTGTTAGATTTAATTATCATCAGAGGTGTCAATCACTAATGACACTGATATTCATTTGCATGTGTGGGTTTTCCTCAGATTGCAACACATTCCTAAACATTGGCATGCACATTACAGAAATGGATAGGATTACTGTCATAACTGACAGTAGCGAGAGATTCCTGGAGGTCCTTGAGACAGTGACAGAACAAGGGAATGGATTGGACACCAGGTGTGCGGATTATTATAGCCCATCAATGACAATATTCAACCAATGATCAGGGACAGAAAAGCAGCAGTCTCATTAACTTGAGGCCCTCTTACACGGAGACACTTTCAGGTTGACATTCACATGGGTTCATCAAGAGTCAAATGAACACTGGTTATTATATCATCAATTTTAATTTGGCCCATCGAAAAGTAAACATCCGTCATTCAAACAACCATGCATTTCTTCGCGACATTACGACTGATTCATGACTCGATAAACTTTCACACATTGCGGTTTAGTTAACAGACTTGGACCAACAAAATGTACAACCGATGTTAAAGGCCAAGGTTGTTATTTAAACGCGACATATAAAAGTGCCACAATAATCCGATTTGAATGATGCCAGGACATAGATTGCATAATTCTGTACTTGTGCATTAGTCATTTTAATTTAATTTAACCATTATTTAACCAGGTAAGTTGACTAAGAACAGTTTCTTATTTACAGCAACAACCTGGGAGCAATTAGGGTAAAGTGTCTTGCCCAAGGACACAATGACATTTGGCTCAGTCGGGAATCGAACTGGCAACCTTCTGACTACAAGTCTGACTCCCTACCCACTGAGCCATCTGCGCTAGTCATGTCTACATAAAAAGTATATTCACAATATATTGAATGCTGTTTTCTTTACGCTAATGCTATTCAAAGCCACTTAATGTTTGCCTCCTGGAAAACATCCTTTTAATTTAAAATCAAATAAAGCTGACCTGAGTCATCTACTCTTAGCTGATATTATGGATTTCCAATACATGGGTCATACAAGGCTGCTTTACAGCATGCGCTTGTGTTTTATGGAGAACAGCTAGTTATTAATTCCTGATTCCATCCAAGGTGTTATTATGGCAGTCGATGTGATTTGGCACATTTAGGTTCCGATTGAATACAACAGCCCTGAAAACAAAGAGGGCATTGTATTATTCATCGTTGCATCAGTTTACTGCACAACAGTCATTTATGTTCTCACTCTTTGGTAGAGGATTTGCTCTACATGTGGAACTGCAGATTTGTACCTCGTTAAATAGCTAGCACCCAACACTGGATTTCCTTTAGTACAAATTGGGGAAATCTTTATGCCACATATTGACAGAGCTTACAAAATGTTCAAGCTTTATTCATAGAAAGGATTAAATTAAAATGGACATAAATATTCTGCTTCTAAAATGTAGAATTATTCTATAGATATCCCATTAAATAGGACAGTCTGTGCACAAAACAGACTGGACACTCGAGAAACATTTACCATATCACCATGATTAGATACAGCACCAACATTCACTTTCTGTGAAAATACATTTTTTCCTTTCACATTTTCATTTTAAGGCCATATATCTACAGGGGGAAAAGACCATTAGTGGAATAATGTGTATAAAGTAGGTTTAGAGCTTGTCAAATGAATAAAAAAAAGAGGAGCAGAGGGGAAATGTGACAGAGAGGTTTACCATTGTAAGACAGACAAAAATAGCGACTGGTAGAAAAGAGGCTGTCTGAATTCACCTGAATGAATGTGGTAGCAGAGTGGGATGTGTTTTAGTCAGACAGGGGTTTAGTCTACAACAGATTGCTTTTATAAAGGACATCAGCAGAAATTCTATTGTTGACAGGCACAAAGTATTATTCACACCCAATAATTAATTTCCATGTTGCCAATGGGTACAATAACATGGGTACATAGTATGGGTATGTAGTATACAATTTATTATGGTATCTGTTCAGTGTTTCAGCAAACGTGTATACAATATAGGAAAAAGTTGTTTCACACTGAAAGCAATCAGGTAATATCAATTAAACTAACCCCAACACACCTCCTACACATGGGTGACTATAAAAACACCACTAACAAGATACAATGGCATTAACACATTCTAGAAGTATGTAATATACTTTGATTACTCTACTCTGCTCAAAGAAAAAAAAACTGCTTTCCACAACCAAACCATCTGTGTTGCTATCAGGGTTGAATTTCCTAATGCAGCCTCACCTGGCCGTGATAAAGGGAGTTGAGATTCCCCTTCATTTTACACTGCACTTTAATGTGGACCACCTCCCATGGCACATACAGGGGAGTAGACAGCTCAATGTGGCCTCTATTCCATTATAACACACTATAAAACCATCCACAACTGTAGGTTTTTATTACATGGAGAAAGTCACACAGTATTTTCTACAAAGGAAATTAATATGCTTGTCCAGAAAGGAGACCGCAATATGACATCTCGATAGGTGTGTTTCTGTCACCGGTCCTTCGCTGGGGTCGCTGACTGTATGTCCTGTCAAGTACATGTTACCCCTTTCAACCACAACCAAAATTTCAGCATTATCCATGGGTAACCCTAGAAGTGTACTACCAGTAAGCATTTCACTAAAATCTACATTGTCTTTAGCATAATTAATAATGTATCAGCCTACAAATCAATTTATATAAAAGAACTGCAGTCAAATCAATTTACTCTGAATTCACATGTGGAAAGTTACAAGCAGATTGTAATTCGGAATATCCTTTAACATCAGCTCTTTGTTTCATAATACATAATATCGCACTGTTAGTACGAGTCCCTGATGATAACGGGGCCACTTGTCTCCACTCTACCGCTGCTACAGATCGAGTCCTGTCAGCTCTTTCTCACATAGGTGAGCTAGAAACACTTTATCACCAAGTCTAGGTGCCATACAGAACATTATGGCGGTTTGACTATAGACCTCTCAATTGTTATGGTTCCACTTTATAATACATATTCACATTTAGTAACTGGCATCCGTTGTGCAGTTGAAAATGTTAAATGAACTGCAATGTTTGTACCACAATAAAATAGAGATGTTTCATGAAATTACAACTAAGAAAATGGATGTTAGGTCTACAGCCCAAATTAGTTTTTTTATTTTGCAAATTCACTGGACATAAAATGTCAATGTATTCTCATTAGAAAAAGCAAACACATACAGCACACTGCAACTAATCTAGTCCACCGGTGACTCTCCTCTGTTGAACCGTCTGTGTCACAGCATTTCAGACTGGAGCTTGAATGAAACCGTACAGGGGGCAAGTCACCTGTTACTGTTAATAGGCTGATATCTGAATCCATCACTGTTAGACATTGTGGACTTAAAACAACAAGCAGCATAAATGATTTAAACAATAAGGTAAATGTTAAAGATTTTTACAAATTATATATAAATTGATATGCCTGAGAAACAATGTTTGTGATAAAAAAATAACTATTTCTAATTTTTGACATTCAGAGGCTCACTTCCACTCACTTCAATAGCCAATTTTGAAGCTAGCTAAGTCTAATTGTGTTAAGCATGTTTTGGATGGCTAGACCTAAAATCAAATGGTTAGACTGAAGACAAGTTTAAAAATGTGTGGCTATAGAAGCAAGTCTCACACCTTCCTCTTCAACCTCGATTTAAACCACGCCTCCCTAACTTCTAAACAGCTTGGAACTATGTGCCAACAATTCAGTCATGGGGAGGTCGCAATGTACCCATTTAACTACCGTTAACACCCATGCCACATTACAGTGCCATTCCAATTAAATCATTATTAGCCAACAGAGGAGCACAACATTAAGCCACTTGACACTTAGGGAAGTCAAACAAAGAAATAACAAATTCCCACTTAGTGCATCTTTCACCATCAAAGAAGAATATTCAAGTGCCAAGTTAATCTATTCATTAATACATTTAAATATATTTTATATATATATATATATATATATATATATATATATATATATATATATATATATATATATATATATATATATATATATATATATATATATATATATATATATACACACACACAGAGATGCATATAATTAATTTAACAATAAATACATTCCTGTATGTTTTATGCTTTTCTATTGCCAACTGAAGACAGAAGCAAACAGGACGAAAAATGAAATATTAACTCAAAATGGGATGCATTTAAAAACATTTATTTATAAATAAAATGCATGTTTAGGTTAACAAAAATCATAACGGCATCTAGGGAAAGTATGGTGCATTAAAAAAGCCACAAAATTTACATCAAAAGCCTATTAAATAAATAAAATTATTCGGGAATTTATTTTCACAGTAAAACAATGACAATCGAATTATATAATATGCAGGTTTTAAACAAACGTTCCCTTAAACTACTCAGATGTTCATGGAGAGATATCGTTGCAGGTGGCATTCGCGCACAAAAGACTTTACATAATATAGCGCTCAATACTGAAAAGGTAAAGACAGGGTTATCAGGTCTGGTTTTTTGAAGGAGAGGATGGGGGAGGCTCAGAACGCATAATTACCTAGGCTACTTATTGGCGTCAAGTGCATGAGGCTGCAGGAGTGACTTAATAGTATTGCACTGCTCTGTAAAAGATACAATGCAGTGGAAAATAAAATGGCAAGCAGGTGAGTCACAAATCACAAACGCCAAAAAAATACAGAAAGAGGAGACATACCGTTTTTGAGTCTAATTCGTGATGTGGTTGAGCTAAGACTTTATCTACACTGCCTGCGTCTGCGTAAGTAACGAACCCAAAGCCCCTGTGGAAAGAAACAAGAAACATTGTATTCAGAGGGGGAAGGAGAGAGTGGTCAAACAGCATGTAGCACTCAGTACTAAATAAATCTACAAATATGGACAATTCTAACAAATATATACCCATGACAGCCAATGTCCCAAGTTGGTGTTTCAGTTGAGCACTTTACATCAAATTAGTTTTTCATGTAGTCTACAAATATATGGTAACCTTTACATTACATGTGATTTTAATATTAATTAAGACGTAATGCGAATGAATAGCATAGTTCAAATATGTTCATGCTATTCAATGGTCCTCCTGTATTTGATCCCAAGTTCCTGGTCAATGTCAAATGCATGGCCAAGCGCTGATTCCTTCGCTTGAAAAAGCGCAACGCGGGACGAACATAAATGGCTGCTTGCTAACTGATTTTGCATACAGTTAAACCACCTCCGTTGACAATTAAGTGAAAACGCAGAGATAAAACACATTATCTAATTACCTGGAGCGTTTTGTCGTTGGATCTCTCATCACCATACATTCTCTGATTTCCCCGAATTTACTAAAATAGTCTCTAAGGCTGTCTGTAAAAGAAAAAACAAACGGAGGGTTACTAATAGTCTTATTCGTCTGTCAAAAAAATCAGTATCATATGTATGACTTTAAAATGATTATATGTACATAGGGGTCGAATAGAGGACTTCAAACGATTGGAAATCAAAATAACCTTGCGCGCACAGATGCGCGCGCGCGCACACACACACACACACACACACACACACACACACACCATATCCCACAGACAGCACTGCACACCAGACGTTGCAACCAGCACGGCCAGCCACAGCTTGCTACTGAACACAACCCGACAATGCCACACTTGTCCGCCAACGAGTCTCTTACCTGGTGAAGTTTGCCAGCTGAGGCCACCGATAAACATTTTACTGAAAGGGGAAAACATAGCAGAAGTGAGTCCAGATGTCAGATCGGCCATTTTGACGTGTAGCTAACTACTTGGCTAGCACTAGCTTACTACTACTCGCTATAGCGACAAAAACCGAGCAAAACGAGAGCGGCAGTAAGAGGTTAGCAAGCCCAGCGAGCTAGAAACCGGGGCAGGCCCGTTTGTAAATGCAATCAAACAAGGGTGTAGTTGAATGCACCCTGAAGGCAACATCAATGTCACCTCTTTAATAAGTCTTGCAAAATTTATACAATGTAGAACGTAAAAAGTGGCATTGCTTTGAAGTCTTACCCCGGGTCGTGTTGCGAATCATTAGGGCTTCCTCCAGAGGTGGCTTGGATCCCGTCTCCCTCCATAGCTAACCCGACTATAGCCAGTAACTAACGAACAAACACAACGCTACACCCGAAGCCCGCTAAAGAGAATATTACTGAGCCGGGAATGCAAGCGTCACACGTGGGATCAGCTCAGCCTGTGTCTCCCTCCCCCTCCCTTGACCCACATGGGGCGGAGTAGGGGCTCGTCACCTAACCATTTCCATTGACGTCATGAATTTTTCCCCGCCCACATACAGATGTAACCACTGTGGACCTGAAAATCCCAAGGATAGTAAAACAAGGAAAGTTCGCCCTTGTAGGGACATTTCGCCGGTCGCCCACAACGAGAAATCTATTTTAGGATTAAGGGTAAGATTAAGTTTAAGGTTAAGATAAGGGTTACGAAAAATATGATTTTTAATGGAAATTGTTTTTTTTCCTCATGAGGATGGCAAATGCCTTTGTGAGTAGGTGCTTGTGTGTGTGAAGAAAACCTGTCTTATGTCCCTACTAGGAATAAAACAATATCTTGGCTCAGAGTTAGTAGATATATATGGTGAAATGTACAATCAGGTTAACAGTTAGGAGCAGAACTAAGATTGACCACCTTATCTGCTAATTAAATATAATACAATTAGTAAACCATTTTATAATATGTTTACTGCACTATATTACCATAATTAACAATAGTAGATGGATAACAATACTTTTTAATTATATTCTATGCTCCATTTTAGCAACAGTCATGACACTGGACTACTGAAATGGACATGGAGTCAAATGTGACATCTGTGGTTTTGACAAAAAACTCCAGATCAGATTCCTGCATCTTGAGTGTTGGCCTTTTATTTACTCATTTACATGATGCTTTGCACTCACACTGATTTAGTGTTTGTCTGCTGTTACACTAATAGAGAGAACATTTCATACATTTCTGCAAGGGTATTATGTGTACCGAATATCTGAGCAAAGCTTTTGTATGTGTAATACATATAATTGGACTTAACGTAAACACCCAGGGTATATTATATTATGACATTGAGTTATAAGAGAATTTAAAAAAAACTGCATGTCTACAACAAAGATGGAGAATGTATTGCCGTGGAACCACTGGAACGTGGATTGTGAAAGTGAGAGCTCAATTAATGCTGGGTGCTCTTTGGATTGTAAGTCATGCTACACTGCATGCTGTTTACTTCCCAGAGCCTTCCATGAGCGAGATACCAAGAAATCGACAGAGAGTGGGTGCGGCGGGGGGGGGCAGTGTTGTGTCGGAAGTCTAAAGAGAAAGACCCACGGTCCATTGACAGGCCTGGGCATTCTTTCCCCTAACTTATTTCTTTAGTAGAGCTTTCAAACAGTTCACACTGAAGGAGGCACACATCACGCCAGACTTGGCAAAGTCAACTTAAATCTGACTGATTGATTGACATGTAGAGGCTTGCTGTTTCACCTCCCTACCTAGCTAGCATTTAGGAGCTGTCTTAATGTTGGCAAACAATAACGATAGGCACTGCCAGTCCAAAATTTATTTAAAACACTGTTTCTTCCTTTCTAGCAGCAGGTCTTTATGCACTCAGAAATCCAACGTGAAAGCACAACAAAAGGCTTTACCACTACCCAAAATGTTGTTGACCTCTACTAATCATTTGGGACAGCAAGGTGGTCAAGAGGTTACGGCACCAGAGTGGAGTATGAAAGGTCCTTGGTTTTCATCCCCCAACCGTCAAGCTGAAAACTGTGGTTCAGTGTGTGAGCAAGACTGTTCACCCAAATTGTCCTAAATGTCCTCCACCAGTAACTTTCCACAAAGATTGTTGTTGCAAACGACTTGCCTGGTTACAGAGCAGTACAAGCTTTAAACGAAAATGTATATGACAACATGCAGTTCATTTGTATTCATTGCAGATGATAGACATTAGTAGGTTAATATATTTCTGATTGATAGATTTCATTCAGCCAGACAGACAAAATAAATGTTTGCTTGAAAAAATGGTTGACATTTGATCACTATAATCAAATTACTTCCCTTTCAGCTGCACATTTTTGAATTACATATTTGCGTTGGCATATGAGGCTGCTCACAGAAAGACAATGTTGGTTTCAGTATTGAGCTGAAAATCTAACATCTAGGTCCACAGCTACAATATCATAAGAAAGCAGATAGTCCTCATTGTAGAAAGGATATTCAACATAGTAAAAGGAATCGTCTCTGCTTGCTTACCTTGAGTTCACAATGACCTGGTAACACTTTTAAGTGATTTTAAGGTAACATGGGTAAATGTTTTTTTGTTGCAAAACTATATACCCATGTCCATAGGTGAAATTAAAAGTGTATTTATGTATGTGTGTGTATATATATATGTATATATACTAGTGATGTATGTCTCGAGACCGGTCTTGGTCTCGAGACCGGTCTCGAGACCAATATTACATGGTCTCGGTCTTGTCACGGCCTTGACAGTCTTTGGTCTTGGTCTTGTCTTGGTTTGTCTTGGTCTTGGCTTGGTCTGTCTTGGTCTTGGTCTTGGTCTTGTCTTGGTCTCGATACCCTCTGGTCTTGGTAGTGTCTTGGTCTCGGTTTAGCCGGTCTTGACTACAAGTCTAATATATACAGAAAGAGAGATATATTAAGGTGAATTCACATAATTTAAGTCATTCTAGATACAATTATTTTGCGAATGACAAATATGTATAGTGTAAATGTTTTACAAATTTTTTATGGGGGAAGTTCTTTAACTATTTTCTACCCTCCCAGCTGGTCATGTCCAATTCCCTCTTACCCTGCATTGTCAGCAACTCCTTAACAGGTGCTGGGTCAAGGGCGCTCATACTTCCTCTTCTCACACTGCTCATTCAACATGGAAGCCTTTAGTCAGCTCATGCACGGAAGGATTACATATTCGGCAACTATATTATACTGCCTGATCTGCACATAAGGCGTCGCTAATGAATGTCGTGGAGAGGAACGCTGCTCCGACTTTTCTACACCCTTAAGGCCATTGCACACTGAGTCCGAAATTCGCATCCGAATTGTTCGCACGTTAAAAAATAAAAACGACCTCACGTTATGTCAATCATGCATGCACACTGCTTCCGAAAATTTCGTCCGTAATAAAAACAATCGGATCAGGTTCGATTTTCTGCGTTTTTCGCATCCATAGCCAGCATTTTGAGAGGTTTATTTG